>JBBPBX010047770.1:2966-13857 GCA_038048925.1 Garcialebias charrua | reverse complement strand
GAGAGACAAACGTCTCAGCTGCTCGTTGGCTGTTCATTTTATTTTTTTGGGTGGGGGAGGATGAGACAGACAAACGTGAGCCATGCGCTGTTTGTACCGACAGTTTGTGTGTGTGCGTGTGTGTGTCAGCGTGAGGGAAGAGGCTGCTCTTAGGTTTTTAGCTAGTGCACCTCCGTTGCAAGCTACTAGTTTAGCGTTACGTCAGTGCCGACAGGTGGTTGGAGCGTTGGGTAGGCGGGGAGCTCGGTTCTGTTGACGGGGCGGGGCGCCCCACCTACCGTATTCTCCGGTGTAAAATACGCACCGGTGTTTAATACGCTTTGTCCAATTATTAACAATAAACAAGAAAAAAATGTACATAATACGCTTCGGTGTTTAATACGCGTCATCGCCACGCGACGCGTCAGCGCCTCATTTGCCCTGCTTAAAATGGCGGCGACAGAAGCGAGCGAGTACAAAGAACTTCACAAGGAAACACGGTAAAAACAATTATTTCTTTGCGAGAAAAATATATTTCTTAGCTGACTTTATAGCAGACGTGCTCCTGAGCTTAACGAAATGTTCAAATCAGCTGGATTAAAAAAAAAAACTTCGCCGAATTTTAGGCAGGCGGCTCGGACCGGACGCTTTGTTTCTTTAAATTTAGCTAAATAAACGCTTAAAAAATATATTTCTTAGCTGACTTTATAGAAGACGTGCTCCTGAGCTTAACGAAATGTTCAAATCAGCTGGATTTAAAAAAAAAACTTCGCCGAATTTTAGGCAGGCGGCTCGGACCGGACGCTTTGTTTCTTTAAATTTAGCTAAATAAACGCTTAAAAAATATATTTCTTAGCTGACTTTATAGAAGACGTGCTCCTGAGCTTAACGAAATGTTCAAATCAGCTGGATTAAAAAAAAAAACTTCGCCGAATTTTAGGCAGGCGGCTCGGACCGGACGCTTTGTTTCTTTAAATTTAGCTAAATAAACGCTTAAAAAATATATTTCTTACCTGACTATAGCAGACGGGCTCCTGAGCTGAACCAAATGTGAAATCAGCTGGATTTAAAAATCCGCGGTGTGGTTTATGAGTGGTATCTTGCAAACAAAAACAGCGAACCTCACAGCTAATAGCAGCTACATCCAGAGCAAGGGGCGGGCAGCGACAGAGTCAGTCCGACCAGAGGAGGCTGTTTTCGGACACATGAGCTAGAAACGTCTGGAAGTGGCCCTCCTCTTCCTCTTCGCTCTCTGAGTCCTCTGCTGGCTGCTGCCCACAGCGCCCGTATAGCGGCCGAAACTGGTACTGCACCATTTTTGCCAAAAATGAAAAACGAAGAATCAGAGCGAAAAATGGGTCTAAAAATATGGGGGAAAATCCATAAATAATACTCTTCTGTGTTTAATACGCAGGGCATTCAAATGAGCAAAAAACCCGCGTATTATACACCGGAGAATACGGTATATAATGGTAGGGGAAACACTGAACTGTCTAGATAGCCCCGCTCCCGCCATAGTCCTGATAAGTGATGGTGCAGTGTTTATCAGCCAGCTCAATAGAGCTCTGACACAGGTGCATGTCCTTGGGGAAGGGAGTGGGTAGGGGAGCGTGGAGCAGATTGTCTTGTTCACATAACATCCAAGAGAATTTGAGACAGTCAACCTTCCAAGGCCAACACAGGGGGTGGGGGGTGGGAGCCAGATTCAGATATCAACAATTATTTTTGGGTCAGGCCGACTCTTTAATTTCCATCTGCCTTTTGCAGTCTCGCTAGTTTGCTAGTACATCTTAATGGTGGCCCCAAACTGCCAAATTTGTGATCACATACGCCGAGTTGAGCTTACAACTTCTCCAAGGTCTATTCCTTCCTGCCAGCGAGATTCACGAGCCGCAATTAGCCTGTGATTCTCAGTAAGAATCGCATCCAGCTTACGGCTCAGCTCACACAGCATCTGAGTCTGAGTGTTGACCGCACGGCACATTCCTTCACACAGGCTGGGCAGCCTTACTATGGCCAGAACAGCTGCCGATGTTTTCCGAATTTGTTGATATTCCAGGTAACCACCAACTCCAAAAAGCTGAAATCCTGTTATCATAAATCCAATTATGTACACATCTTCAGCGTCCTCGACCAACAATATGGCCAGACACACGATCTTCCACTTCCTCCAGGAATCTTTCGTGTATCTGGCTGCAAGTGTCCCATTGGGGCAGGAGGGCTCTTTCACCTTGTCTTCTCGTTGAGACAATTTGATCAATTGCATTACGAGACCAGCTGACCAGATCCATAATTCGGAAGATTTGCAAAAAGATTTTCATTTACCCTTTATTTATCCAGGTAGTCATTGAGCCACGAGAACTCATTTTCAAGAGAGACCTGTTTAGGGAGCAGATGGTGGGGGTTAAGGGCCTTGCTCAAGGGCCTAGAGTGAGGTGAATGAGGGTGGAGGCAGGTGTGGGTGTGTTTCACCTTTTTTCCACCCACATTTTTTGATGTTGTCGGTACTGGGGCTTGAACCGGCGATCTTCCGATCACAGGCCCACCGTCTCTAACCACTGCACCACCACTCCCCAAGATGCTCTAAAAAGGTTCACAGGACAAAGAGCAGAGCAGGGGAAGGAGCAGGAGGAAAAATGTCCGCCTTAGCCAAGAGCAAGAAGGAAAATTAAATAACAATAAGCAGAGCAAATATATATATTTTAATATCTGTAAAGAATTTGCATCTTTCTAACAAAAGAGACTCAAATGCCAACAATTGTTGGTTTTAAAAGTTGCCTTAGTTTGAGTGTAGATGCACGTTTGTGGAATTTCCTGTCAGTACGTAAATGAAATTATAAATCGTTGTTTTTAATCTGACATTAGTAGCGTTTCTTTTTTTTAAATCTGTCCTGTTAGGTGTGCATCATGTCAGCCACAACAAGGCTTACAACTCATTTTCCTTTTCACTTATTTCAATGTTCTCTCCCACTCTCTGTGATTTTTATTCCCACTCACTCTGATTTGATATCTTACTTCCCACATTGATCTAATATCCCTGGTTTGGTTCGTTTTTTCTCCTTTGTTCTGAATACCTCCTTGTTCTTCTTGCTTTGTCTCTGTGATTAATTGTTGTACATAAAGTGCTTTGTGGCAGCTGTGTGTGTGCTCTCTTTGTGTATTGTATGTTAGGGCAGCTCACTATTTTAAAACCCATTCTCAAGCTCAGTCCCCCGACACACGAGTGGCTGGGCCAGAGTCTAAAAGCAGAGAGCAGGTAATTAATGAAAAGGTTCTGCAGTCCCAATGAATAAAACTTAAAGATAGCTCTGCCCTTCATCCTGACCCCAGAGATAAGGGAAGGAAGGATTAACGCAACGGGAGCCCAGGTGATTTGAGCTGTGCAGTTTAAGGATTTAAGGAAGTTGTTTGATCCCTAAATTAGTCATTATGGGTAAATTTGAAAATGAGCCTCTTGTTAAACAGGAAAAAGATCATTTTTGCACCAAGTCTGGTTACAATCAATGGCAAACAGTGTCATTGTGAGAAGGGATCATTTTAAAAGAATAAATTAATGAATTTAGCATCTTCTGGTGCAGTGCACTCCAGTTTTTATAAACCTGGGCTAAATGATTATTGTGGTCAAAATTACCAGTATTTCCTAAATTGTCTACAATTAAAAATGACTAGTATTTTTTTTTTTTGCCATAGCCCATACCATTTTATTTATAAAGCACTTAAAAACAGCAACAAGGCCAACCAAAGTGCTGTACAGCAAAAACAAACGAGCAAAGGACTCGGGATAAAATACATAGATACAAATAGAAAATATAAGAACTAAATAACATTATAGAATACAGACAAGTTAAAATCAACTCGGTGTCGAAAGCCAGGGAATAAAAGCGAGTTTTCAAACGAGACTTAAAAACAGTGAGAGAAGGGGCCTGCCTGACGTGTACTGTAGTGGTAACGCATTCCACGGTTTTGGACCTGCAACAGAGAAGGCCCCGTCACCTCTGAGCTTACAATCAGTACAATCATCAGATCAGCTCACCTCAGAGAGCGCTGTGGGGTATATGGCTGCAGCAGATCATCGAGATAGGAGGGGGCAGAACTGTTCAGATATTTAAAAACATACAGAAGGATTTTAAACTGAATTTGAAAGTGAACTAGGAGCCAGTGAAGGGAGGCCAGAACTGGTGTAATGTATTCTATTTTTCCTGTACCAGTTAAAAATCAGGCTGCAGCATTTTGAACCAGTTGTAATCGTGCAATTCATTCAACCTTTATTTATACAGGTTAATCCCATTGAGCCTAGGGGCCCATTTACAAGAGAGACCTGATAATGCAATAGCGGTTTCACTCTAGTAGTTACAAGTAATGGTAGTTGGAAGAGAAGTTGTTTGTGAAGTTAACAGTGTATGAAAATAATCTAATTATTATTTTTATGCTTTTGTTTGTGATTATCGTTTATCAACAACAGTCACAGATCTTCTCTGTTAACATTTGAGTCAGAAGCTAAAAAAACACAAAAAAACAGGTTTGACAGGGAATCGCATTGTCTCAAATATTGAACTTCATGCGTGATTTCCAGCTTGATTTCTGACCTTTGTGAACATCACTACCGTAACTTCTGTGACATTGTTTTTACATTAAAATACAAACCGGATTCCAAAAAAGTTGGGACACTAAACAAATTGTGAATAAAAACTGAATGCAATGATGTGGAGATGGCAAATGTCAATACAGTATTTTATTCGTAATAGAAAATACAAGCCCAAAACCAGAAAAGTTGGCACGTTGTGGAAATCGCAAATAAAAACAGAATACAATGACTTGCAAATCTTTTTCAACCTATATTCAATTGAACACACTGCAAAGACCACATACTTAACGTTCGAACTGGTAAACTTTGTTATTTTTTGCAATTATTAGCTCATTTGGAATTTGATGCCTGCAACATGTTTCAAAAAAGCTGGCACAAGTGACAAAGAAGACAGAGAAATTTGAGGAATGCTCATCAAACACTTATTTGGAATATCCCACAGGTGAACATGCAAATTGGGAACAGGTGGGTGCCATGATTGGGTATAAAAGCAGCTTCCTTGACATGCTCAGTCATCCACATAGAAGGATGGGGCGAGGGTCACCACTCTGTGAACAAATGCGTGGGCAAATTGTCGAACAGTTCAAGAACAACTTTTCTCAACGAGCTATTGCAAGGAATTTAGGAATTTCACCATCTACGGTCCGTAATATCATCAAAAGGTTCAGAGAATCTGGAGAAATCACTACACGTAAGGGGCAAGGCCGAAAACCAACATTGAATGCCCGTGACCTTCGATCCCTCAGGCGGTACTGCATCAAAAACCGACATCAGTGTGTAAAAGATATCACCACATGGGCTCAGGAATACTTCAGAAAACCACTGTCAGTAACTACAGTTCGTCGCTACATCTGTAAGTGCAAGTTAAAGCTCTACTATGCAAAGCAAAAGCCATTCATCAACAAGATCCAGAAACGCCGCCGGCTTTGCTGGGCCCGAGCTCATCTGAGATGGACTGATGCAAAGTGGAAAAGTGTTCTGTGGTCTGATGAGTCCACATTTCAAATTGTCTTTGGAAACTGTGGACGTCGTGTCTTACGGACCAAAGAGGAAAAGAACCATCAGGACTGTTATAGGCGCAAAGTTCAAAAGCCAGCATCTGTGATGGTATGGGGGTGCATTAGTGCCCAAGGCATGGGTAACTTACACATCTGTGAAGGCACCATTAATGCTGAAAGGTACATACAGGTTTTGGAGCAACATATGCTGCCATCCAAGCGACGTCTTTTTCATGGACGCCCCAGCTTATTTCAGCAAGACAATGCCAAGCCACATTCTGCACGTGTTACAACAGCGTGGCTTCGTAGCAAAAGAGTGCGGGTCCTCCCCTGGCCTGCCTGCAGTCCAGACCTGTCCCCCATTGAAAATGTGTGGCGCATTATGAAACGTAAAATACGACAACGGAGACCCCGGACTGTTGAACAACTTAAGCTGTACATCAAGCAAGAATGGGGAAGAATTCCACCTGAAAAGCTTCAAAAATTGGTCTCCTCAGTTCCCAAACGTTTACTGAGTGTTGTTAAAAGGAAAGGCGATGTAACACAGTGGTAAATATGTCCCTGTGCCAACTTTTTTGCAATGTGTTGCTGCCATTGAATTCTAAGTTAATGGTTATTTGCAAAACAAAATAAAGTTTCTCCGTTCGAACATTAAATATATTGTCTTTGCATTCTATTCAGTTGAATATGGGTTGAAAAAGATTTGCAAGTCATTGTATTCTGTTTTTATTTGCGATTTGCACAACGTGCCAACTTTTCTGGTTTTGGGCTTGTAGATGACGGATCAAAAGTTTAATCTGAGTACGGTAAATGTAAAATTTTAAAGGAAAAATATGTTGATTCAAAATTTTACAGTGTCACCAAATCCCAAAAAAGTTGGGACAAGTAGCAATAAGTGGCTGGAAAAAGGAAATTGAGCATATAACGAACAGCTGGAAGACCAATTAACACTAATTAGGTCAATTGACAACATGATGGTATAAAAAGAGCTTCTCAGAGTGTCAGTGTCTCTCAGAAGCCAAGATGGTAAGAGGATCACCAATTCCACCATTGTTGCACAGAAAGATAGTGCAGCAATACCAGAATGGTGTTACCCAGCGTAAAATAGCAAAGACTTTTAAGTTATCATCATCAACCGTGCATAACATCATCAAAAGATTCAGAGAATCTGGAACAATCGCTGTGCGTAAGGGTCAAGGCCGTAAAACTCTACTGGATGCTCGTGATCTCCGGGCCCTTAAACGTCACTGCACCTCAAACAGGAATGCCACTGTCAAGGAAATAACAGAATGGGCTCAGGAATACTTCCAGAAAGCATTGTCAGTGAACACAATCCACCGTTGCCAGCTGAAACTCTACAGTGCAAAGAGGAAGCCATTTCTAAGCAAGCTCCACAAGCTCAGACGTTTGCACTGGGCCAGGGGTCATTTAAAATGGAGTGTGGCAAAATGGAAGACTGTTCTGTGGTCAGATGAGTCACGATTTGAAGTTCTTTATGGAACACTGGGACGCCATGTCATCCAGACCAGAGAGGACAAGGATAGCCCAAGTTGTTATCAACGCTCCGTTCAGAAGCCTGCATCACTGATGGTATGGGGTTGCATGAGCGCTTGTGGCATGGGCAGCTTGCATGTCTGGAAAGGCACCATTAATGCAGAGAACTATGTTCAGGTTTTAGATAGAACAAACAACAGTCATAGATCTTCTCTGTTAACATTTGAGTCAGAAGCTAAAAAAAAAAACAGGTTTGACAGGGAATCATTAGCCTGGTTGTAACCAGACCCTTGTCCTTCACTTCGCTTTGGACTAGGGTCTGGCATTCTTCCCATTGAAAACGATTTCTCCTGGAGATTTTTGAATGGACCAATCAGAGAACAGAAGGTGGAGTTTTGTTAGTTTAGCCTGGCGAGGTCCAGGCTATTCAGATAAATAGCTCAGAAACCACTCGGTGGATATTTTTTCTGCCACCAGTGTGTAATTATATGGCTCTAATTTACTGACTGTTGGCCTAGATGAAACATCCATCCATCCATCCATTTTCTTCCGCTTATCCGGGGTCGGGTCGCGGGGGTAGCAGCCTAAGTAGGGAGGCCCAGACTTCCCTCTCCCCAGCCACTTGGAGCAGCTCCTCTGGGGGAATCCCAAGGCGTTCCCAGGCCAGCCGAGAAACATAGTCCCTCCAGCGTATCCTGGGTCTTCCTCTGGGTCTCCTCCCGGTGGGACATGCCCGGAACACCTCACCAGGGAGGCGTCCAGGAGGCATCCTAACCAGATGCCCGAGCCACCTCAACTGGCTCCTCTCGATGTGGAGAAGCAGCGGCTCTACTCCGAGTCCCTCCCGGATGACTGAGCTTCTCACCCTATCTCTAAGGGAGAGTCCAGCCACCCTGCGGAGAAAACTCATTTCAGCCGCTTGTATCCGAGATCTTGTTCTTTCGGTCATAACCCAAAGCTCATGACCATAGATGAGGGTGGGAACGTAGATCGATCGGTAAATTGAGAGCTTTGCCTTTTGACTCAGCTCTCTCTTCACCACGACAGACCGGTACAGCGCCCGCTTCACTGCGGACGCTGCACCTATCCGCCTATCGATCTCACGCTCCAGTTTTCCCTCATTCGTGAACAAGATCCCGAGATACTTAAACTCCTCCACTTGGGTAAGGACCTCCTCCCCGACCCGGAGAGGGCACGCTACCCTTTTCCGGCTCAAGACCATGGCCTCGGATTTGGAGGAACTGATCCTCATCCCGGCCGCATCACATTCAGCTGCAAACCGCTCCAGCGAAAGCTGTAGATCACGAGCTGATGAAGCCAATAGGACCACATCATCTGCAAAAAACAGAGAAGCGATTCTAAGGCCACCAAAACGGATCCTCTCAACACCTTGGCTGCGCCTAGAAATTCTGTCCATAAAAGTTATAAACAGAATCGGTGACAAAGGGCAACCTTGGCGGAGTCCAACTCTCACCGGAAACGAGCCTGACTTACTGCCGGCAATGCGGACCAAGCTCTGACACCGGTCGTACAGGGACCTAACAGCCCATATCAATGGGCCTGGTACCCCATACTCCCGGAGTACCCGCCACAGAACCCCCCGAGGGACGCGGTCGAATGCCTTTTCCAAGTCTACAAAGCACATGTAAACTGGTTGGGCAAACTCCCACGCACCCTCCAGGACCCTGTTGAGGGTGTAGAGCTGGTCTAGTGTTCCACGACCAGGACGAAAACCACACTGCTCCTCCTGAATCCGAGGTTCGACTATCCGACGGACCCTCCTCTCCAGAACCCCTGAATAGACCTTACCAGGGAGGCTTAAGAGTGTGATCCCTCTATAGTTGGAACACACCCTACGGTCCCCCTTTTTGAATAGGGGAACCACCACCCCAGTCTGCCAATCCAAGGGAACTGCCCCCGATGTCCACGCGATATTGCAGAGTCGCGTAAGCCAACACAACCCCACAACATCCAGAGCCCTAAGGAACTCAGGACGAATCTCATCCACCCCCGGAGCCTTGCCACCGCGGAGCTTTTTAACCACCTCGGCGACCTCAGCACCAGAGATTGGAGAGCCCGATCCAAAGTCCCCAGGCTCCGCTTCCTCAGTGGAAGACGTGCCAGTAGGATTGAGGAGGTCTTCGAAGTATTCCGCCCACCGACTCACAACATCCCGAGTTGAGGTCAACAGCACGCCATCCCCACCATAAATGGTGTTGGTCGCGTACCGCTTTCCCCCCCTGAGACGCCGGATGGTGGACCAGAATCGCCTCGAAGCCGTACGGAAGTCATTCTCCATGGCCTCTCCGAACTCCTCCCACGCCCGAGTTTTTGCCTCAGCAACCACCCGAGCCGCATGCCGCTTGGACTGCCGGTACCTATCTGCTGCTTCCGGGGTCCCACAGGCCAAAAAGGCCCAATAGGACTCCTTCTTCAGCTTGACAGCATCCCTCACCGCCGGTGTCCACCACCGGGTTCGAGGGTTGCCACCACGACAGGCACCAACAACCTTGCGGCCACAACTCCGATAAGCTGCCTCGACAATAGAGGCGCGAAACATGGCCCACTCGGGCTCAATGTCCCCCGCCTCCCTCGGAACGTGTTCAAAGCTCTCCCGGAGGTGGGAGTTAAAGCTCCGTCTTACGGGAGACTCTGCCAGACGTTCCCAGCAGACCCTCACAATACGTTTGGGTCTGCCAGGTCTGACCGGCATCCTCCCCCACCATCGGAGCCAACTCACCACCAGGTAGTGGTCAGTTGACAGCTCCGCCCCTCTCTTCACCCGAGTGTCCAGGACATGCGGCCGCAGATCAGATGAGACGACAACAAAGTCGATCATTGAACTACGACCTAGGGTGTCCTGGTGCCAAGAGCACATATGGACACCCTTATGCCTGAACATGGTGTTCGTTATGGACAATCCATGACGAGCACAGAAGTCCAACAACAGAACACCACTCGGGTTCAGATCAGGGGGGCCGTTCCTCCCAACCACACCCCTCCAGGTCTCACTGTCATTGCCCACGTGAGCGTTGAAGTCCCCCAGCAGAACAAGGGAGTCCCCAGGAGGCGCACCCTCCAATACCCCCTCCAAGGACTCCAAAAAGGGTGGGTAATCTGCGCTGCCGTTTGGCGCATAGGCACAAACAACAGTCAGAGCCCGTCCCCCCACACGTAGGCGAAGGGAGGCTACCCTCTCGTTCACCGGGGTGAACCCCAACGTACAGGCACCAAGATGGGGGGCAACAAGTATGCCCACTCCTGCTCGGCGCCTCTCACCAGGGGCAACTCCAGAGTGGAAGAGTGTCCAACCCCTCTCAAGGAAACTGGTTCCAGAGCCAGAGCCATGCGTTGAGGTGAGTCCGACTATTTCTAGCCGGAACCTCTCAACCTCACACACTAGCTCAGGCTCCTTCCCCACCAGAGAGGTGACATTCCATGTCCCAATGGCCAGCTTCTGTAGCCGAGGATCAGACCGCCAGGGTCCCCGCCCTCGGCCACCACCCATTCCACAATGCACCCGACCCCTTTGGCCCCTCCCACAGGTGGTGAGCCTATGGGAAGGGGGACCCACGTCTCCTCTTCGGGCTGTGCCCGGCCGAGCTCCATGGGTGAAAGCCCGGCCACCAGGCGCTCGCCAACGTGCCCCTCCTCCGGGCCTGGCTCCAGAGTGGGGCCCCGGTGACCCGCGTCCGGGCGAGGGAACATTGTTTCCATTTATATTATTCATCATAAGGGGTCTTGTGGGCTGCGCTTTGTCTCGTCCCTCACCTAGGACCTGTCTGCCTTGGGTGACCCTACTAGGGGCATAAAGCCCCTGACAGCATAGCTCCTA
>JBBPBX010047769.1:6651-18129 GCA_038048925.1 Garcialebias charrua | reverse complement strand
ATATATAGGTTTCTGTTTATTCTTTGTTTTATTTTTTAAACTTTATTTTACTATGTCTTTACAAATGTTGTTTTTAAATGTGCTTTATTGACAAACATACATCAAATGAAGAAAAAAGTTAGTTTTTTATACATAATACAGCCAAGTTAAAATGCAAAGTTTATTTTTATTTCTTACTGTTGATTATTCTTTTTACATTATTGTTGAAGTAATTAAATGTATAGTTGACAAATATTTTCTGGGTTTGGGGCAAATTAAGTCACATTGAAATAAGTTTACATTGAAATATCGTACTAATTCCTGGATTTAAGACTGAAAAAATTCTGACCAAATCAAAAAAATATGAGTTTAAAGACTGTTAGTGCAATTTTTTTTTTAAATAAACATTTTAATTTCAATTATGTTTGAACAGCCACATAGTGATGAACATTTATTCATTTTAACCTCATTAGGTTAAGATTAGGCTGGAACTATAAAAAAAATACTACTGCAGAGTTAATATTTATTTCTTTCTTTTTTGAGATGTTGAACAGAAAATATCTCAAATGAAATATAAAAGTGTTATCCATACAAACATTTTTTTAAAAGTATTTAACATGTCCCCACATCTTGCAGGGAATATTAGGTGAACAAAAGAGCTTATCATGTATTAGAGAACTGGTTTTGGAGAAATATAATCTAGTTTGTATTGTTGCATTAAAACACGTGGCACCTATTTGAATAAAAATAAATTAGCTTCACAACTATGTTAAATGTACACTAAAGGTCTAAAAAATAAAGTACAATTAAACTTAAATATCAGATGATTTAATCTAAATATTTATGTAAATGTGATGATGCATTTTTTATTTCATATATCTTGCATGCTTGATGAATTTGTTCATGTGAAGTTTGGTGTTTCAGATCAATCTGTTTAGATCAATATCTCACTGGGAAGCGACTGCTCAAGACAATTTATAAACAACAGGGAGTTTCCAAAATGTCTCAAAACCTTTGCAGAGATTCTCAGTTCCCTGCAGAAACTCGCTGTCGTGCTACAGGAGTTTAGATCATGTTTGAAAAACTTGCAAAAAATAATTTATTCAAAAAAAAAAGACAGAATCATCACAGGTTCTGGAGCTCATGTCGAACCCTGCTCAGTAGAATCCTAAAGTACTAGAGATGCATTCTTCTGTCAATATGTAGGAAAAAGACCCAAACTGGACACCAGTCGCAGCCCATTGAGATACTGGTTTTAAACACATAACACAAAATGGTCAGGTGATCAGAACTGAGTCAGCAGGATGTGCTGCTCCAGATGTTCTGGGGACCTGGTTCCATACCTTGTATTGCTTGGCGATGTTCTGCTTGTGGGTCTCCTCCACCTGCCTGAACTTGGTCTCCAGGCCACGGAACTGAACCTCCATCTTCTCAACGTACTGCAGGTCCCGCTGTGTGCGCTGGTCCAGAACTTGGATGGACTGGGTCATGTTCTGGACCTGGGAAGACAAATACAGGCTGAATTCCTTCTTTCTTTTCTTTTTCTGGGTGTTGGCAGCAGAGGAACAAGTCGACACACAGACTCTGATGGTCCGGGGCTGCAGACACATGGACAAGTGTAAAGCTCCGACTGTTCAGACATTTGTTTCCTCCCAAACTGTGAGGACCTTATCTTTTAGCTCTTCAAGAGATCTGCCGAAACCTCGGCGCTGTTCTGCGTTACTTTTCCATGAAATATTTACCGATGTGCTCAGTCTGTGTGAGCGTGGGCGTCTACAGATTCTCATCTGGGTATTGAGCTGGATTGCATCATTAGATATGTTGCTTGGGGTGCGTGCACTACAGTAAAACCTATGTCCCATGATGCCTTGGCTTTCCAGGGAGCTCATTAGAGCATCATTTCTATTCTTGTGCCACAGGCAGACTGGTGTTGAGATGGATAAAACGCCTCCATGTTGCTGCACATGCTTCACAAGTTAAAGAGGTCAGGTGAAAATGGCGACCCTGGTGTTTAAACGGTGGTTACCTTCTCCAAGAGCTGCCTCAGTTGTTTGGTGCGGGCGTCCCGTGAGCACATGGACTGCTGGGGGGCCACCACCGTGCAGACACACCTCCCCTCGCTGTCCTGGGCTGAACTGTACACCTGCCATGATTCCTCTGGGTTTGCTGGCAACACCTTGGTTACAGAGGAGAGGTCAAAGGTCAGCGCTGATGCTGAAGGAGCAAAACAAACATCGACGTGCTGACGTCCTTGCATTTGTCTTTGAAATTACAAACAATGTAACAGAAACAGTATGTGAACCCGTAAAATATAGATGATTTATTTTAGTCTATTCAAACATGTAAAGTAAAAAAATGGTAGAATAGGTATATTTTAAACAAAGTTTATTAACAAAATAATTAAAAAATAAATAAAGCAATGTCACCACTAGGGTTGGCAGAGCTTTAAAGCCGCATCAGGGTTTGATGACCTGATGCCAGTTCTGTTAGAAACCATCATCATCTTCAACGACAAGAACAATCATTTTATGCTTCTGTGTTTCCATGCAGACAATAAATCCCCATCAGGCTCCTCCCATTATTCACCACAGTGTGTGTGTGCGTGTGTGTGTGTGTGTGTGTGGGGGGGGGGGGGTCAAAAACGCTTTTCCAGTTTCAACAGATAGATGTTGGTGTGTGATCCATTTCTGCTGCAGAATGGATCAGAGTGAAAGTCCTGACTGGACCGGATCTGCTGATGGCTTCAATTAGTGCAACCCAGTGACGTCACAGGAGCAAAAAGGAGCAGTCAGGAGGAGAGAGCTGCTGACAGGACCGTCACCTCCTCCTGCACACCTGCCTGTCAGCTGCTCATCACAGAGACATGTTCACACATTGATTCGGATCTTAATCAATTCATAATAATAATAAATGATTTATAACCTGATTAGATTAGATTTGTTTGTGGAGCAGCAGCTGGAAACGCCTCATTCTGATCCCAAACACCACCCTCCTTCTCCACACACACACACACGCACGCACACTTATGTGAAGGTGAGGCAAAAGAAGCGTGTCACATCACATCCATCTCGTGTCTGCATCAGGTCGTGACCCTTCATCAGAACCGGACCAGCTGCAGGAGCAGCTGCAGGACTTACTCCCGTGCTCCGGTCCGGGTACCCCCCCTGCGCCGCCGTCAGCCTGGTGGTGTTGAGCCCCACCAGGGAGGGGAGGGTCTGCGACATCCAGTTGGTGATCATGGCCATGGTGCTCAGGACCACCCCGATCTTCAGCAGCGGAACCGTCATCTCTCTGGGCTTGCACGCACGCGCCTTAATCCCTCTTCATTCTGCAGAGTCCGCGCACGGAGCAGGGAGCAGACTCACGGTGGTGCCCACATGATGATGAGGAGGGTCCGACCGGGACTCCGGATCGGTTCGGTTGTCTATGGACATCTCTGAGGACGGAGGACGAGCTGGAGCCAAGAACCACGAACACACAAGTCCTGGTCCTGAAGATCCTCTGAAGATCCTCTCTGCTCTGAGTCCTGGACTCTGCTGGCTCTCTGGTCCTGTCGACCCGCCTCCTGCTCCGTGATGGAGTGAACACGCAGAGGCATCAGGGAGGAGGGGAGGGAGGAGGGGAGGGTCTCCATGACGTCACACAGCACGGGCCTGGTCTACAGGCTGCAGCTGGACCGACTCACACCTGAGACCTGTAGGTCCAGATCCAGGTCCACAACAACAGGTCAAACAGGTCTAACAGGTCCACTTCAAGGACCACAATGGTCCTGTCTGTCAGAATCTGAGGTCCCCAGCATGCAGCAAGAAAACTGAACATCTGGATCTCAAAACCAGCACAGCTGCAGACTGAGACTGCTGAGTCAAAACCAGAACCGGGTTAAAAAAGAACCAGGTCGGACCCACATCAGTCAGTCAAGTCAAGTCCAGACCCATCTAAAGCAGTTCCAGAACCAGACCCAGAACCAGACCCAGAAAAGTCTGATTTTGTTCCATATTATAACTCTGATGGTTTGGAACCAGAACCTCCACCAGTAATCATTCCTGGACCTCTGGCGCCACCTGGCAGCTGAATGTGGAGTTACACAGATATGAATCACACACAAAAAAAAGAGAAAAAAAAAAAATCTCGAAAAATAATGTAGGTTTAAAGCAGGGCCTACCAAGGCATAAGCGAACTAAGCGGCTCCTTAGGGCCCCCAGGCCACTAGGGGGCCCCCTAAGTAGAACTGAATTAATTTTATTAAAAAGAAGAAGAAAACTATATTTTTAAAAACTGTAACTAATAATATTGAAGTCATTCTTAACAATCCCTGCATTATTTATATATTATATACCGGTATATATCTCATATATACATACACATATACATATATCAGAGAGTCTTTATTGTCATTTGCACCGCATGTGGTACATGTGATGAAAACGAGATTATGTACACAGGGTCCCAGTTACATCCAACAACAAATGCAAGAGAAAAAAAAGAAAAAGAACAGTAATAACATCTAGAATTAACTAAGAAAAACATCAACTAGTAATACACTAAGCCCTAATGTAGTGGAAAAACATCATTATAAACAGCAGCACGAACATGAGTCTGTATGAGCAGATGGTCACAGATGAACACAGCAACAAGAAAACAGATCAGCATCAGCATGATGTGATATTTTGCAGTGATTATTCTTATTATTTATTTATTCATGAGTCTAACAGCCTCAGGGTAGAAGCTGTTCCTCAGTCTAGTGGTTCTACATTTGATGCTCCTCAACCTCCGTCCTGAGGGGAGTGGGGCAAAGAGTGAGTGTGCTGGGTGAGTGAGGTCTTTCATGATGCAGGTGGCTCTTTTCCTGCATCTGGAGGTGTAAATGTCTGTGATGGTGGGGAGACTGACTCCAACAGACTTCTGTGCAGCCTTCACCACTCTCTGTAGAGCTTTCCTCTCTGCAACTGTGCAGCCTCCATGCCACACGTTGATGCTGGAGCACAGGATGCTCTCCACTGCACACCTGTAGAAGGAGGTGAGGACTGGGCTGCTCAGACCAGCTCGTCTCAGTCGTCTGAGGAAGTAGAGTCTCTGATGACCTTTCTTGATCAGGCTGGTGGTGTTGTTGCTCCAGCTGAGGTTATCATTCATGTGTACACCCAAGTATTTGTAGCTGGAGACCACCTCCACCGCAGATCCACCTATGTTCAGTGGGGCATGGGTGTGTTTGTTCCTTCTGAAGTCCACAATCATCTCCTTTGTCTTCTTCACATTCATGTGAAGATTATTCTCTTTGCACCAGCTCTCCAGGTGTTCCACCTCCTGTCTGTAGCTGGACTCATCATTGTTTGTGATGCATCCCACCACCGCTGTATCATCTGCAAACTTAACAATATGACAGCCTGGATGTGTGGCTGTACAATCATATGTGAGCAGTGTGAACAGAAGAGGGCTCAGCACACATCCTTGAGGAGAGCCAGTGCTGAGGGTAATGGTGGAGGAGGAGAAGTTGTGGATCTTCACGGACTGTGGTCTGTTTGTTAAGAAGTCTAGTACCCAGTTACAAATGGAGGGGCTTAGTCCAAGTGTAGATAGTTTGTCTATCAGAGTTTGGGGGATCATGGTGTTGAAGGCAGATGTGAAGTCCACAAAGAGCAGACGCACGTATGAGTCCTTCTGATCCAGGTGGGTGAGAGCAGTGTGGACCAAAGAGGAGATGGCGTCCTCTGTTGATCGGTTCTCGCGGTATGCATATTGATGAGGGTCCTCGTTGATGTTGACGGTTGTCTTGATGTGGGACATGACCAGTTTCTCAAAACATTTAGCGACTATCGGGGTGAGGGCCACCGGTCTATAGTCATTCAGACCAGTCACTGTGGAGCTCTTTGGAACTGGGATGATGGTGGCGGTCTTCAGGCAGGTGGGAACTGACTCCAATGAAAGTGAGGTGGTGAAGATGTCAGCCAGCACCTCACAGAGCTGGTCCGCACATTCCTTCAGAACTTTCCCTGCGCATATAACAACGTTCAGATTCGAGATTTAAAAACTCATACAGCTTGTGTTATTGCTCTGGACCGCTCTGATTACCTGATGAAGTAGTTTTAATACAGCTGCTGTTCACGTTCGGATGAAGTAGTTTTAATACAGCTGCTGTTCACGTTCGGATGAAGTAGTTTTAATACAGCTCTTCGTTCACGTTTGGATGACAGTTTCCAGCGCGTTCACGTGACGTGTTGCTGCTGCAGAGAGCTGCGTCACGTAGCTGGTGCAGAGTCTTCATGAAGCAACGTCCACACAAGCTGCGCGTGCGCTCGTCTTTTAACATTTTAACAACTTTATAACGTTCATAAACAGGAGACCGCACGAGATGCTAACGGCTAAATGCTGCGCGTGCCACGCGATAATAGCTCCGTGCTGAAACGCGCCCAGGAAATTTTGTTCCGCGGTGCATATATTCCCCTGTTAAGAACGTTTAATGAGTGAAAAAATAACCGAAACGGTACGCAGGTGGACCGAACCGAACGTGGTGTACCGAAACGGTTCGGTACACCCATTACAACCGTTACATGCCTAATATATATATATATATATATATATATATATATACTGTATATATATATAATATTTTTATACGATTCTTGTTAGAATGCCCACATTGTTTATATATGGTTAGGTATAGTACTAGGTAAAGTACTTTGTAATCCAACAATGTTCAATCAGGTCATCTGGACAGTTCCTTTTTTTTGTTTCTCAAACAAAAAAACAAAACAAAAAACAAAAAAAACAAAAAAAGGAACTGACTGAACATTGTTGGATCTATTAAACACAATTTCATTCTAAAATTGTGATTTTTGAACTAACTAAATAGATACTGAAGATAGATAGATAGATAGATAGATAGATAGATAGATAGATAGATGTGTGTGTGTGTGTGTGCGTGTGTTTGTGTGTGTGTGTGTGTGTGTGTGATATGTAAATCATTTTCTATACATGCAGAAGAAAAAGAAAAATAACAAGCCTTGCCCCCAAACAGGGCTGTCAGAGTTGCAGTGAGTTTATGTTAGGTGGCAAATGATACCATACCAATTTATTTATAGAGCACTTAAAACAGCAACAAGGCCAACCAAAGTGCTGTACAATAGAAACAAAAAGCACAGTGGACAGGAAAACATCAAATAAAAATATAGCTAGAAATAGAAACAGAAACTAACTAACATGGTGAACAATGTATAGTACAGAGAGGATCAAAACAATTCACACTGTGTAAAGGCAAGAGAATAGAAGTGGGTTTTCAAGCGAGACTTAAAGACTGTGAGTGTGGGAGCCTGCCTGACACTCAGTGGCAACTCATTCCACAGTCTTGGACCTGCAACCGAGAAAGCCCTGTCACCTCTGAAATTACGACGAGTTTCTGGGATTGAGAGAAGCATCTGGTCTGCTGACCTCAGAGAGCGCGGTGGGACATAAGGCTGCAGAAGATCAGTGAGATGAGGTGGAGCAGAATTGTTCAGAGATTTAAAGACATACAGGAGTATTTTAAACTGGATCCAAAGGTGAATGGGTAACTAGTGCAGGGAGGCCAAAACTGGTGTGATGTGCTCTCTATGGCCTGTACCAGTTAAGAATCGGGCTGCAGCATTCTGGACCAGCTGTAGCCGTGCAATGGAGGACTGACTGATTCCAAACAGAAGTGAATTGCAGTAATCGAGCCTCGATGTTATGAAAGCATGGATTACTGTCTCCAGGTTCTTTTTGGATAGTATGGACTTCAGCGTAGACAGCTGCCTCATCTGAAAAAAAAAAGGAGGATTTAACAATCATGTTTACGTGACTGTTAAGTTTCAGGGAAGGGTCCATTATCACACCCAGATTAGTGACCCTTTGTTTCTCTAGCGGGGCTAGAGAGAGGAGGTTAATGTCGTCGTTCGAGAATGAGCCATTGGGGTGGAACAACAAGACTTCAGACTTCTTCTCATTGAAACTTAAGAAGTTTGAAGCCATCCAATCATGGATGTCGGCCAGGCAGTCGATCTGATCATCTGACTGTTGATTGTAGTGATGCACATTATTAGAAGAAATAGAGGGCCCCAAACCAAATTTCGCTTAGGGCCCCATGGAGGCTTGGGCCGGCCCTGGTTTGAAGCACTGTGACGTCATTCTGATTATAAAGGTAAAGCTGTATTAAAGGTGGAGTTGAGTCTGATGATGTCATCTTTGAGATCAGCTGTTTTAAAGCTCCACACACGAGAAGCTTCGGGGCTGCAGCTTCAAGTTTGATCAGATTTCAGCCAATTCCTCCTGCTCTTCTCCTTCAGCTGGACTTTCTGTCCTGTTAGGTGCAATCACACAGGTGTCATCATCAGTATGAGATACTGACACGTCATCAGTATGAGATACTGACACAGATGTTGCTCATCCTGAGATGAC
This sequence comes from Garcialebias charrua, assembly GCA_038048925.1. Taxonomy (NCBI): domain Eukaryota; kingdom Metazoa; phylum Chordata; class Actinopteri; order Cyprinodontiformes; family Rivulidae; genus Garcialebias; species Garcialebias charrua. The sequence continues at coordinate 9,741 of JBBPBX010047769.1, read as the reverse complement.
ATGAAGATCAGCAGATGTTTTATTAACACCAAACTAATGCGCTGCGCTGTGTGTCAGTGTTAACACAAAGTGTTCGGCTCTACTCAGGTGAAGAGACAAAAGGTCAGATAATCAATCAACAACATGAGAGAGAACCATTAGTCCATGGGTAGATGAAGTGTGGAGGTTGTTGTAGATGATATTCTAACACTGTTTGCACAAGGTCATGCTTTATCATCTTTATCAAAACCTAAACGATCAGAATTCAAATGTAATTAATGTGGTAGAGTCTGATTTCATGCTCATTCATTGTTAGGCTGATTGGTGACTCTAAATTGACCCTGGGTGTGAGTGTGAGAGTGGATGGTTGTTTGGTGTGAGTGAGACAGGTCCCTCTTGTAAATGAGTCCCCGTGACTCAACGAGGCTAGCCTGTATAAATAAAGGTTGAATGAAAATTCTTTGAACATGAAGCTACTGTGTTCTGGGATTAATGTCATTATTTTACCTTCACAATAAACAATACACATTTCAAATGACACCAGATATATCCTGAACATAACAGATACATTATTATTTAAATTTAAGAGTCAAAAGTCGTCAGTGAGTTTATGTTCTGTTAATCCAGCCTGAAAATCCAGCCTGAAAATCCAGCCTGCATATTCAGGCTGCTGTTTAATATGCATTATTATAGTATATTGTAGTGATATAGGCCTCTGTCTTGACCTTCATGTACACCTCTCTGCATCTCTTTGGAACTCTCAGTGTTACACCTTCTTGAAGCCTTCAAGGAGACGAGTAAACACTATTTTGGTTAACAATTAGTATGAATTAATGGACACTAATTAATCAGATTGAACTTTCTCTTTGATGTGTGTTAATTCAGAATTGATCTACAGTATATTTTTGTCATTTTTAATGATGATCTGTTACTTGCATGACTGTGACCTTCTGCTGGTTTTATTTCTGCAAAAGCAAGCAAGGCTCTGATTCTAAGACACAGTTCAGGGTAAACTGTTAGCTGTTCAGCTTCCTTCTATGTTTTGTCTGTGACAGTTAGACATAACATTAGCTGTGCTCACAGGCAGGCCATCTGGCCGATTTATGTAAACAGTTTTCCTGGTGTCCGTCAAGAGTCTTTCTGCCTATGGAATTAAACTTCCATCTTTTATTTTGTTAAACCAGCCTGTAGCCTCTAAGAAGGTGGGTCAGATCCCGCCTCCCATATAATGGGCACTTCCTATTTGGAAGTTAGTTTTTGGAAGAGAACTAACTGCCAACTGGTTTCTCTCCTTTGGGGAAAGCTGGAGACGCCCGGTCATTGTGCCAACTAGACCCACGTCTTCAGCAAAGGTTCAAACAGCACGGTATTATTAGTATTATTTAAAACACAATATCAGCAGCTGTAAAATAGTATGCCCTCACATTAAAGGTGCTATGTGTAACTTTCTGTAGAGCACAGAACAGAAAAATTTTCAACAGGTAAAGCATTCTGATCCCTCCCCCTCAGAGCCATATATGGCTCTGCCCCCCTTGCTCTGCTGAAATTCAAATTCAAGCTCTGTTTTTATTGGCTGATTCAAATTCAAGCTCTGTTTTTATTGGCTGGTTACAAACTCTGTTTTTATTGGCTGGTTAACGGCGGGTCACTCTGTGTTTTTAGTGTTTTTATAAATGCTGATAGAGAAGCAAGGGGACTATAGTTTTTTTCAGAGATTACTTTGTCTAACACCAGTCTGTCAGTAGATAGTGACAGAGTGAAGAAATATGTTAAAAATATATTGTTAGAAAAGTTACAGACTGCACTACAAAGTTATAGTGCAGCTTTAATAGAAGAATAAAAATAAGAATTGAAACAAGGAAAAATACCCTGATGCATGCTCAACAAGGAAAGTTATTTTAAAAAAAAACAAAACAAATATTAATAATAATAAAAGCAGAATAATTATCCATACAGCTTAACAGCTGTACAGCTGCAGGTCCTTTACAGCTGTTCCTGTTTTTCTTCACATTGTTTCTGGGATCAGGTGTTAACGGGGCGGTTCTAACAGAACCATCTGTGCCGTCAGGTGCTGGATGTGGGCTTGCAGCCACAGAGGGTGGGGGTCTGGGGGTAACAGGCCATGTTTCCTGTTCTGCTCAGTGTGAGCATAGTGCAGGTGTGTGTGCTCCTGCAGGAGCAGAGCTGCCCTCCTCCTGCCTGTCTGAAACTCAGAGCTCGCCACTCTCAGAACTCCTCTCTGTTTGCACTTGGTTTCAGTTCAAGCCAGACCTGGAGGTTGTCATGAAGCTGGCTCAGAGAGTCTGTCAGGAGATCTGGTCTTTTTGTTCTGGGGAGCAGCAAACAGACAATGTCCTGCCTTCATATTGATTTACCTTCAAGTAGATGACTCACACCTTCAGTCCATGAAAGACAAACTGTAAGGTGGACGCTCACCTGCTCAGAGCAGGACTCAAACCATACACCCCCCAACGGCCCCCTTTTTCCATCATCAGACCCTGTTCTGCTCAGATCAGAGTCTTTGCTGCCTCCAGAGACCACCTCACAGCAGTCTGATTATACATTTCCACACAAATATAAAAACCAAGCTGTTGTTGTTCTCTGTGTTTCTCATAAACATGTCAGAATCGATAGTGGGCCTGTCCTCCCCCAGACCAAACCTGTCAATATTGTTCCAACAGACTGGTTATCAGGGCCAACAGGGGTCCAGAAAACTACTTCGCAGGCTCATTATTGAGTTTGGGACTGGCGTGGGGCCTCACTGGGACCAGACTTTAGTCCCATGGTCTACATCTGTACTGTTTGAACACCAATTAAAGGCCAATCAGATTCATGCATCTGGAATAATGAAACAAACATGACTTTAATGCTGCTATTCAGTCCAGATGGAGCAGAGCCTCCGCTCAGACCCACACCCTGTTAATGATGGGCTGTTTACAGCCACTGCACGTTACACTCGTTAAACATACTTTAATGACTGAACTGAGGGGCTTCGTGCACGTCGGACTGAGCATGCTCAGAACAAGGAGCAGCTGCCCACCACTCAGTGATGGTTTTGTTTGAGAAAACATTTGTATCAGATCAGATCTGGAACTGATCAATCTGGAACTG
>JBBPBX010047768.1:0-26018 GCA_038048925.1 Garcialebias charrua | reverse complement strand
CTATGTTGGTTGTTGCAAACAAAATGATAATTTAATGAAAATTCATTTAAAAAGTGAGTTTAAAATTTGCGCTGTGTTTCTTCACGGGTCATCAGGGTACTTCCGCTTGCTAATTTTGTGACGTCAGGGCAGGAATGTCTCCTAGAACGCCCCTTTTACATAACAATAGTGCACAATGTATAAACCGACGAATTTAGCAATCTAAGTTTAGATTTGAGCGATTTGTCTTCAGTTTGGGAAGCAGAAGTTAGTTCAGGGGGTTGAACAAGAAACAGCAGGTTCTGCCTTACCGTTCAGGTGGAGCGAGGGGGGCTCTCGGGTGGAGCGAGGGGGGCTCCGAGGGGGACAGCTTTGTTTGTTTAGTCCAGTCTTGAAGAAGTATTTCATCTTTTGGGAAAGTGAAAAGCTCACTTGTTCACTGATGATATTAGAACACCCAAATGCGACCCAACATAACGGCATTTTTCAAGTTATACAAAAAATAAAATAGGCGAATGTGCAGAAAATGAATCTGCGTTCACTGCGCAGCCGCAGACTGAAATCCTGCGCTGACGTCACAGATGTTGCATTCGCGTGTAATCGGATTTCCTGTGAATACCGGTAAACATGGCGCAAAGTTTAAAATCACTTTAAAATCAAAATTAAATTGATTTATCATTTTGCTTGTACAAACGAACATAGTTGAATGATACAACATATATATGTTGAGCAATTTTATTTATAGTTCAAACATCACGTCAGTGGACCTTTAAACATTTGTCTTAACTAATCCTGTTTTTCTCTTTGCTTGTTATATCTAGAGACAAAGTAAAGTCATTGCTGTGAGCAGCAGAAGCCGCATCATCCTGGATGCTGTACATCGAGCACGATTAAAGCAACTTCGAGGGCCTTGCAGTCAAGCCCCTAAAGTGCCGAAGGCATCCCACGCCTGTCTGCAGTGCTCAGCCACCTACAAGGACTGCGATGCTCTAACTATGCATCAGCTAAGGCACGTCGATGGAAAGCACTGGCCCTGTCCGGTAAGCTCTAGACTTTTAGGAAGTAGAGCCACCTTACTGTGCCTTTTTGACAGACAGACAGGATGGAGCTGCTGCCTAATTACAGACCAGTTCATTTTAACTACCCGGTATTGATGAATTCATTTTCAGCCTGGAAGATTGGTCCAATTCACTCAAGATTTTTTGCTTTTCCCGTCTCAAAAAAAAATTATTAAAAAAAATCATATATTAATTAGGTTGTAGCAAACGCTACATTTTATGCCATGAAAATTTATTCTGCCTAAAACACTGAAGATGAAATTAAATGAACAGTGAAGCTAGTGACAACTGAGCTTAAATGGGTATACAGTAGCCCTTCGATACTGTGCGGTTCGACTTTCGCAGACTCACTCTTTCACAGGTTTTCAACTTTTAAGATTTTACACATTGTTTCCCGGTGGCCTGGCCCGCTCTGTGATGGCCGAGGGGGGCCCTCTCCTTTCCAGTGGTGGAGAAAGCACTCAAACACTGTACTTGAGTAAAAGTACAAATAAACAGAGAAAAATGTACTCTAGTAAAAGTAGAAGTACCACATTAACGTTTTTGCATAAGTAAAAGTAAATAAGTACTTGCTTTTAAAAATACTTGAAGTATTAAAAGTAAAAGTACTTGCTGAATGTATTACGTAATGCAATGGTTTACAATATCCATACCTGCAAACTAGTCACCTTTCGGCGAAAATCGCCGTTTTCAAAGCAAAATATATCATTTACGTGATTCGTGTAGATCCGATGAGTTTTTGTTTTCGGGGGAGGGGGTGGGGGTCAGATCCGTAGCCGTTAGAATGCATCATTTCCCACTGACTGGATTTCAAGACACAGCAAGGCATCTTCTCGACAATAAAACATCTTTGTTGGAGCGCGAGATTTAGCCAATCACTGTCTCAAGACAGACGATGGTGGGCGGGGACGACAGTGAAATCTGGAAGTGAAAGAAAAAAAAACTCAGCCGCAGCGCAAGTCGAACAGGGTGAGTGGGGAGGCGCCGGCGGAAACAGATTAGAGGCGATGTTCGACCAAGTCCTTTAAAGTGTGGGAGCTCCACGCTTCATAAAAATTAAATAAAAACTGCGACATGCAGCTTTTAAAAGTGACGACACGACACGGGAGAACCACAGAGTAACGTAAACATGACCGAGTCGTAAAATTCGTAGTCGTAAAAAAAACAGCAGCAGTAAAAAAGTTCGTTAAAGAACTATACTTTAAAAAAAAATAAAAAAATTTAATTGACAATAAAAATGTTAACAAAACAGTAGACACAATATCAATATTATAGAACAAAATGAACAAATACAAATGTTAACAAAACAATAGAAACAAAAGAACTATACTTTGTTCTGTTTCAAAGTGAGAAAACATAACGTCATTATTGTGTCTCTGCTCTGTGTTGAACGCCTCTTTTTATTTTTTGACTTGCCATCTTTTTTGTGTATGTCCTAATTATACAGTATTGGTATGTTAATGTATTTTTTCCTAAAGTCAAAAGTCGTTAAAGAGCAAAATTTTCCTTGTGTTGTAGATGAGAAAGAACCTAACACACATTGTCTAGAAAGTAAAATAGTTAAAATCAGTGATGCTGATATGAGTCTATCACTAAATCAGAAAAGTGTAAAAAGCCCCTCCTAAATTCACTGTTGGTGGTTATTAAAATGTCACCTGTTCATTGGGTAAAGTTAATATTCTTATACATGCAGTTGAGTGTCACCATTGTTTAGTAAAATGGCATGATGTGTTACAAATAAAACTAAATAAAAATTAACAAATTAAAAGTCAATTGCACCCCTAAAGTCACTGTGATAAATTGTCACATTAATTTCATTATCTTAGCCACAGGAGTGAGTTTAAAAACAGGATGATGTCTATATGAACTAGTTGAATGAGGTGTCTCTAAAATATCCTGATGCATGATCAATAATAATTTAAACAATTTTTTAATCTGTCCACAGGACCTGACTTTATTTTGTTAGATGTCTCTAAAATAGTTATTGAATCAAGTGTTTACATGTAGGTAAACATAGATGTTTAACAACTTGTTAAAATACACCAGAATGCAGGAAATGGCATCTACTTTATTCAAAATTTCTGGCAAAACATCTTCACCAGCATATTTAAGAAATGAGTTTTTACTGTTAGTAAGTTTTATTTATATAGCACATTTCACAGACATGAGAGTCACATAGTGCTTTACAAAAGGAAAAATAAAATCACAGAAGTACTATACAAAAAGGTAAAACATAACAAACTCTAAAATCAATGTACAAAATTAACCAAAAGCCTGTCTGAAGAGATAAGTCTTAAGTTTTTAAATGCATCTGTTGACTCGGAGCAGCGCATTGTTAGCAAAATGTTCTGCTGTATTTGACTTGCTGCTGTTGTTGGTTGTTAATTTTTTGGTTGACACAATCTTTCCTATTTATGTCCTCATTAAATCAGGTTAGTAAATGACTTTTACCTGAAGCATGTTAAAAAATTACAAAATCTTTCGGGGGGGGGGGGTTGGCGCAACGTTTGTCACCTTTTTCATCCCTTCTGAGTTTGCAGGTATGAATATCATTAAGTTTGTCTACAATATGTATACAGTATTTTCTGTACAAGTACTGCATTTTTACAAAAACAAATGAGGGGGAAACGGAAACAAAATAAACAAACAAATCCAAAAGGTCCAACATTTATCAGTTCAACGTTTAGTAAAACATTAACTTATAAGAATGCCTGCGATTGAAATGTCACACAACTCTACTCTACATGGATTGTTTTTGGATCAATAATCAAAACATTATTTTGTTGTTTTAAATATCCAGAATTACATATGAAGCTGAGAACCATCTGCTGTGACCATCTGCTCATACAAACTCATGTTCGTGCTGCTGTTTATTCCCACCATATTAGGCTTAGTGTATTACTAGTTGATGTTTTTCTTAGTTAATTCTAGATGTTATTACTGTTTTTCTATTGCATTTGTTGTTGGATGTAACTGGGACCCCGTGTACATAACTGGACATAACTGAACTGGATGATGGCATAAAGAAGGCCAAAGCCGCGTATGCACAGAGGATCGAGGGACAGTTCACCTCACATGATCCACGGAGCATGTGGCAGGGCATCAAATGCTTAACAGACTACAAGGGCAAAAGCAAACAATGCCCCAGGGACCCATCCCTGCCTGATGCCCTCAATAAGTTTTATGCACGTTTTGATGATCCAAACAGACCAACTAGCACCAGACTCACCTCATCACCAGACGAGGAGCACCTCAAAGTGACCGCAGCAGAAGTGAGAGGCAGTCTCAGAAGGATCAACCCTCATAAAGCTACGGGTCCAGACAACATCCCAGGGAAAGTTCTGAAGGAATGTGCGGACCAGCTCTGTGAGGTGCTGGCTGACATCTTCACCACCTCACTTGCACTGGAGTCAGTTCCCACCTGCCTGAAGACTGCCACCATCATCCCAGTCCCAAAAAGCTCCACAGTGACTGGTCTGAATGACTATAGACCGGTGGCTCTCACCCCGATAGTCGCTAAATGTTTTGAGAAACTGGTCATGTCCCACATCAAGACAGCCGTCAACATCAACGAGGACCCTCATCAATATGCATACCGTGAGAACCGATCAACAGAGGACGCCATCTCCTCCGTGGTCCACACTGCTCTCACCCACCTGGATCAGAAGGACTCATACGTGCGTCTGCTCTTTGTGGACTTCACATCTGCCTTCAACACCATGATCCCCCAAACTCTGATAGACAAACTATCCACACTTGGACTAAGCCCCTCTATTTGTAACTGGGTCTTAGACTTCTTAACAAACAGACCACAGTCCGTGAAGATCCACAACTTCTCCTCCTCCACCATCACCCTCAGCACTGGCTCTCCTCAGGGATGTGTGCTGAGCCCTCTTCTGTTTACTCTGCTCACATATGATTGTACAGCCACACATCCAGGCTGTCATATTGTTAAGTTTGCAGATGATACAGCTGTGGTGGGATGCATCACAGATAATGATGAATCCAGCTACAGACAGGAGGTGGAACATCTGGAGAGTTGGTGCAAAGAGAATAACCTTCACATGAATGTGAAGAAGACGAAGGAGATGATTGTGGACTTCAGAAGGAACAAACACACCCACACCCCACTGTATATAGGTGGATCTGCGGTGGAGGTGGTCTCCAGCTACAAATACCTGGGTGTACACATGAATGATAACCTCAGCTGGAGCAATAACACCACCAGCCTGATCAAGAAAGGTCATCAGAGACTCTACTTCCTCAGACGGCTGAGACGAGCCGGTCTGAGAAGCCCAGTCCTCACCTCGTTCTACAGGTGTGCAGTGGAGAGCGTCCTGTGCTCCAGCATCAACGTGTGGCATGGAGGCTGCACAGTTGCAGAGAGAAAAGCTCTACAGAGAGTGGTGAAGGCTGCACAGAAGTCTGTGGGAGTCAGTCTCCCCACCATCACAGACATTTACACCTCCAGATGCAGAAAAAGAGCCACCTGCATCATGAAAGACCTCACTCACCCAGCACACTCACTCTTTGCACCACTCCCCTCGGGACGGAGGTTGAGGAGCATCAAATGTAGAACCACTAGACTGAGGAACAGCTTCTACCCTGAGGCTGTCAGACTCATGAATAAATAAATAATAAGAATAAACACTGCAAAATGTCACATCATGTTGATGCTGATCTGTTTCTTGTTGCTGCGTTCATCTGTGACCATCTGCTCATAATGACTCATGTTCGTGCTGCTGTTTATAATGATGTTTTTCTACTACATTAGGGCTTAGTGTATTACTAGCTGATGTCTCTCTTAGTTAATCCTAGATGTTATTATTGTTTTTCTCTTGCATTTGTTGTTGGATGTAACTGGGACCCTGTGTACATAATCTCGTTTTCAACACATGTACTACATGCGGTGCAAATGACAATAAATTCTCTCTGACTCTGACTCTCTCTGACTCTGACTCTGATAATCTCGTTTTCATCACATGTACCACATGCGGTGCAAATGACAATAAAGACTCTCTGACTCTCTGACTCTCTCTGAGAACAGCAACATTTTCCCTTTATCTATTCCTCTATGATTAGCATCTCCTACAATCTTTAGTGTGCAACAATTTAACCACTGTGTTAAAGTCAATGTTAGCATTCCTTTTAGTAATGAAATATCTTAGCATTGTTTGAAGTAATTCATATTGTGTGCTGCCTTTATGCCTGATATGTTGAGAAGTGATGGATTTATAGACATTTTGGTCAAAATTATAGTAAAAACGTGCTCATTCTTTTGCAACATTGCCAGATCTCAGATCTCACGAGATGTGTCGGCACTCAGGGTATGTGTTGTGAATAACGGCTACGACCACAACAAAATGTAGCTAAATATCCGTTTCCCTGTAGCTCTGCAGCAAAACGTTCTTCAGACTGAGGAATGTACGGAATCACATCCGCACCCACGACCCCAAGTTGTACAAGTGCCGGAGCTGCATCGCTGCAGGTTCCTGAGGCAGCTGGAGGCACCGGATCCTGAGTCTCAGACTGAGGTTGGTGAATGTGATGCCACACGAGCCTGAGCTGCCTGTCAATCACTTGTCACAGCTGTCATGAGTGGTTCTGTCCATAGGGTCGGATTAAAAGAAAACTAACATCAAAGCGTGCGATATGTCAAGACTTTAGTTGTTGACATGTCTCATCATAAATCTATTGTAGTGTGTTGTGATCATGCATGCTTAATGATTTTCATTTATATTTTTCAGGCTGAAGGCTGTCCGTGTCTCTCCACCAGCAAACGGTCTGAAGCCAGAGGCACATGGCCAATCTGAAGCTTGTACATATTCTGCATCACGCCACCTCGAAGCACAAGGATCTGTGGAAAGGCATAACGAGTTCAGATTATAATTACTGCTATTATCAACGATTTCTAATATTATTATTTAAATAACTAAATCAAGGTTGCGTTCTTTTTTTTTTCCTTTTTTTTTTTTTGCTTCTCAGTTGCAGAAGGTTAAACTTGAACGTTACACTCAGGGGGGCGGGGTTAAATGATGCCATGGCATAAAATGACAACACCACGGTTGTATAAAAAAAACCTGAAATGTAAAGTGATTGTTATAATTGTTACCGTTTTATTTTTCTATGTATAGATGAACGTTGAGTGCACTTATATGATAGAAAACGTTGTAAACCTAAGAAATGAAAGAAGTTGAAGGTTTAGAGTTTGAGGTGGGAATACTTGAAGTCTTGGAAGTGCTGGAGGAGGAGGAGGGAGCAAAGGTGGGGCACACTTGATGTTGGAAAGGTGGGGGTTCAGAAAAGTGAGCTTGCCCTTCGTGGGTCTTTTTTCTTTCATGTGGTAACTTTTTAAATGACGAGTCCTTTCAGATCAATCCTACTCCTCGCCCAGGCATGAGCGGGGGATTTAACGTTGGGGGTGGAGGGGCACGACGACACCACTGCATGTAGTATATCTGCAGGCCATTTGTAGTCTACTTTTCTAAGACTGGGGTTTTTTTTAAAAGGGAAATGTCTTGTTTTTAATGTGAATTTCCTAATTTTAATCGGGACAACTTTGTTACAACAGAGGTTTTATTCTCCTCTTCCTCTTCAGTGCAAGACGAGATGATCTCTCTCTGCTTAAAATCTACTGAGTCGATGCAATGTGCACATACAGAGATGTTTTATGTATTACAAATGGATTTTAGACAGAAAGGAGCTGTATCTTGCCATCTGTTAAAAAGATTGAATAAATTTCTGCTTTTAAGTCTTTATTTTTCATTTACTGTTGAACTGATTGAAATATAACAGGTCTGTCAAATTACAAATGTGATCAATTACTCAGATTTGCAGCATCAAATACGGTATTTCTGTTACAAAATCAGCCAAGCTTAAGGTCTAGTAAGTTTTTATTACTATTTGGGTATTTGTTTTGAAAACTACAAGGACTTAGCTGTTTTGCATTTCTTGGATATTTAAAATACAGGTATAGCCTCTCAAAGCTGAAATGATCAAATTTCACATTGTTGATGTTGAACGTTCAAAAATGCAGCTCCATGCATCACAATTAAAATAAAATGGAACATTGGTTTTAAATTGGAGAAACTGGACCTGTTGTCTGCATCTAGTTAATTCCAGACTCCAGGAGTTGTAGGTTTAGTGTTTTTGCACACTTTTAGTGCAATTTTTCTTTAGATATACATTAGAAATGATCTAAAAAAGCTAAGTCTGGTCCTCTGGACATTCAAAAAACAAAGCAAAGAAAAAAATTGTAGAAACGTTTTGTCTTTCGTCCGAAAGACTTCCTCAGTCTGAGGTGCTGTGTTCAGCTCAGTCTTATAAATAGCACCCTCTCACACAACCAGTTGGTTGATGACAGCCGAAACCAGCTGCTCACATGATCAAGGAGGACCATCAGCCTAACGATGGATCATTAGCACCCTGATGGTTGTTTGCTATTCACAGATCATTAGAAATTATCAATTTATACATCAACAGTCCAAGGCAATATTACTACTTGTAGTGAAAACTTGAAAATCATACCTGTGCTTTAGTTCTGCTGAAAATGCCTTAAATTTCAATTATCTTTGTGTTTTTTAAAATGGACAAATTTTGAAGTTTTTTACTTTTCATGTAGTAAAAAAAGAAATCTCACTTCATTCCCAGCTCCAGTAGCATCTAAACCTATAGTAGCACCTACCGGTATACTGTATATTAAAACTCTTCTAACATTTTGAGTCACTAACTTGAATTAACAATCCAACAATTGAACTGACAATCCAGTAAGTCCAGTTTTTATTAATTTCTTTGTTTCACATCATTTGACAAACTAGTTTCTGTTAATATTATTTTAGTAATACTTGAAACTTTAAAGGTGCTATGTGTAACTTTCTGCAGAGCTCAGAACTTTGAAAATTTTTCAACAGGCAAAGCATTCTGATCCCTCCCCCTCAGAGCCAAGCTCTGTTTTTATTGGCTGATTCAAATTCAAGCTCTGCTTTTATTGGCTGGTTACAAACTCTGTTTTTATTGGCTGGAAAATGGCGGGTCACTCTGTGTTTTTAGTGTTTTTATAAATGCTGATAGAGAAGCAAGGGGACTATAGTTTTTTTCAGAGATTACTTTGTCTAACATCAGTTTGTCAGTAGATAGTGACAGAGTGAAGAAATTTGTTGAAAATATATTGTTTGAAAAGTTAGACTACATTACAATGTTACATACCCCAGCTTTAAGTAACAGTGAAGTCTGTCTTATTTGGGGGTAATCAGTAAAGATTTGGGCTTCTAGAGGTGTTTGCATCAACTTCCAAAACTACATTTATTTTGTCCTGATGCATGCTCAATAATCTCATTGAGCCACGGGGACTCATTTACAAGAGGGATCAAGGGAATATTTAAGAACTGTCAGAAAATGAGCTTGATTCTATTTGTTATGAACGTATAACACCTGATCAGGGGTCTGCAACCTTTACAATCAAAAGAGCCATTTCTGCCCCTATGTTCACTAAATTAAACGTGTCCGGAGCCACCACAGACCACTCTTAAGTTTGTTGGAGGGAGCTTTTCTGGACAGTAGGGGTGATTTTATAAAACTAAAAATATCTTATGATTTTTAACATTTATTAATATTTTTACACTGACAAAATAAAAGACGGGATTCTTGTAAAGAAGGAAAAAAATTAATTAGTTTTTGCCCAGTTTCTAAAAACTAAAACAAAAAACTGCATTATTTAGTGATTTTTTTATTGTAGAAAAATTACGTATCCTACTTTGAAGAAACAAAGCATAAAGTGAAAGTGAGTATGTTTTACTCCTTGAAATGTTTCTAGTATTCATATGGCCATTCCTGGAGTTTAATATCCGCCTGCCTCATCCGATCAGAAACTGGTTCTGATGCGTGTTTGGGGTCATGATCCTGCTGTAACACCCAATTAAATGTCCAAATTTCAACCATCTAGTTGTTTGTTAGAGATTAAATTAAAGGAACTGCATTATGCTACCATGCACCATGCTTGACAGTTGTTTGTCATTTGTAGGCCTGAAAGCCTCATTTAGACTCTTCAAAAAGACTTATCACTGTGGCCAAAAGGATGAATCTTTGTCTCATCAAACAATTTGTTCAGAAACATTTTGGTTTCTTTACCTTTAATTATTTGAATGTAATTGGATTAGATTCTGGATTTGATCAGGATTCATCTGGATTTGTGGTTTGGACTTTTTAAATGATTTGATAAAACTTCTGTTGTGAATCGACCTATAAAAATGAACTGAACTGAAATCAGTTGAGGCACAAATCTGAGATTTGCCATAAATTATAAACAGATTAACAAGATAAAGTGTTTTCTTTTTCAAGGTCATGTTTCATTATACTAAACAAGAATAAAATATTTGCCATTCATATTTATTCTTAACAGGATTTAATCCTGTGAGTAGTTTAAAATGAAGTCTTTCTTCGTTCTGTAAAAGTTGTGCTTTCAGGGTCAGATCCAGGAGGACCATGCAGGTTGATGTCCTCCATGATGGAGCAACCAACACAGAGGACCGTCAACACGTGGTTCCTCTTAGAACAAAACTGCTGAAGTCTCAGATTAATATCAAAAATCCATTAGGCACCGTGAGCACGCACGCGCTTACGTCAATGCGGAAATGGTTATTTAAAGACTGTCGTCGAATCGTTCTATCGCTCGTTCGAATCTGGACTCGAACCGGTTTGGACTATTTGCACTCAGAGTAAAGACTCGGTGAAAAAGACTGGAGAGGAGGATGACCTTCAACGAGGATCCCTTCTGGAGACGGCCCGTGTTCATGAGCCTGACGGACCCGGCTGGAGGTCAGACAACTTCCATCTGGTTTTATATTTTTATAGAGACGTAACAGTCGTTATATCGTTCGGTTCCTAGAGATGAGTAGGTATCACCACAAGGGGGCGCCTACGTCTGTCGGTCCTTGGCACCCTGCGTGTATGTATGTATGCGTCAGTTGGTCCTTGGCACCCTGCGTGTATGTATGTATGTGTCCGTCGGTCCTTGGCACCCTACGTGTATGTATGTATGCGTCCATCTGTCCTTGGCACCCTGCGTGTATGTATGTATGTGTCCATCTGTCCTTGGAACCCTGCGTGTATGTATGTATGCGTCCGTCGGTCCTTGGCACCCTGCAGGTATGTATGTATGCGTCCATCTGTCCTTGGAACCATGCGTGTATGTATGTATGTATGCGTCCGTCGGTCCTTGGCACCCTGCGTGTGTATATACAGTATATATATATGCGTCCGTCGGTCATAGGCACCCTGCGTGTATGTATGTATGCGTCCGTCGGTCCTTGGCACCCTGCGTGTATGTATGTATGCGTCCGTCGGTCCTTGGCACCCTGCGTGTATGTATGTATGCGTCCGTCGGTCCTTGGCACCCTGCGTGTATGTATGTATGCATCCGTCGGTCCTTGGCACCCTGCGTGTATGTATGTATGCATCCGTCGGTCCTTGGCACCCTGCGTGTATGTATGTATGCGTCCGTCGGTCCTTGGCACCCTGCGTGTATGTATGTATGCATCCGTCGGTCCTTGGCACCCTGCGTGTATGTATGTATGCATCCGTCGGTCCTTGGCACCCTGCGTGTATGTATGTATGCATCCGTCGGTCCTTGGCACCCTGCGTGTATGTATGTATGCATCCGTCGGTCCTTGGCACCCTGCGTGTATGTATGTATGCATCCGTCAGTCCTTGGCACCCTGCGTGTATGTATGCATGCATCCGTCGGTCCTTGGCACCCTGCGTGTATGTATGTATGCGTCCATTGGTCGTAGGCACCCTGCGTGTATATGCGTCCGTCGGTCCTTGGCACTCTGCGTGTATGTATGTATGCGTCCGTATGTCCTTGGCACCCTGCGTGTATGTATGTATTGAAATATATTTCAATCAGTATTAAATATATTATGTTCTAAGATTTGTGTTCACCTAAATCCTGCCATATGATGTGAAATATATTCAAGGTGGAAACTTTTTCTTCCGGGCTGTGTTTTCAATAGGGAAGAGTTTTTAATTACACGCCTGCATATTTGCTTACAACAGACCCGACACTTTTGTTTACATCAAGTTGACAGCTTGTTGGCTGAAAAGCTGGCTACGTGGTAGTGTCGGGCGGTCCCGATGCAGTTCCAAGGCGGTTCCAGGGTCCACGAGGCGATGACGACATCCGGGGGTATATAAACGTAGCCCAGCTATTGAAGACTCGTGTGTGGACTTTGTGATCGGCGTGAGGTCTGTTGCAGCTGCAAATTTCCTTCTTATATGTACAATGGGCCTCATGCAAGAACATGTTTGTATTTTTATCCTAAATTTCTCTTACTTTTGTTCGTACGAAGTGTTCGTACGAACATTACACGTCAGATTCAAAAAAATCTTCTATCCTCAGGAAAAGTGTGTAAATGAGCTGCGTACGTATGATGAATTCCATCTGTTCTATCCACCTGCTCGTGCACGCGGAGAGGTCATTTACATAATTCCCACCCCTCAAAACACCATATAAGGCTACGTTTCCTGCCTCAGAGAGCAGGAAGTGTCCGTTCATAAAATGACAGCGAAAAGTAAAAAGAAGTATCCAAAAAAGCTGTCTGGTCCTCTGGACATTCAAAAAACAAAACAAAGCAAAAAAAAAAGCTGTAGAAACGTTTCGTCTTTCGTCCGAAAGACTTCCTCAGTCTGAGAAGCTGTGAAAGCAGAGAAGAAACCCAAACAGGACTCCAGCCAGCCATCAGGTGAAAAGAAGGAACCCAGACCCAGACCAGTGGTCATTCCGTATGTTGCGGGAGTTTCAGAGACATTGAGACGTTTATTTTCTAAACACAACGTCCCAGTGGCTTTTAAACCCCAAAATACATTACGACAAAGACTGGTTCATCCCAAAGATCCAGTCCCCCGGCACAAACAGAGTAATATTGTGTATGCTGTTCAGTGTCAGGAGGGCTGTGATCAGTCTTACATCGGGGAAACTAAACAGCCACTGGCCAAAAGGATGGCCCAGCACAGAAGATCAACATCATCAGGTCAGGACTCTGCGGTCTACACTCATCTCCAGGCCAGCGGTCACTCTTTCAGGGATGAAGATGTTCACATCCTTGATAGAGAGGAACAATGGTTTGAGAGAGGAGTAAAGGAGGCCATCTTTGTGAAAAGAAACCGTCCATCATTAAACAGAGGTGGAGGCCTCCGGGTTCAACTGTCCCCCACTTACAATGCTGTTATTGCTAGTATCACTCAGCCCTCTGTGAATAGCAAACAACCATCAGGGTGTTAACGATCCATCGTCAGGCTGATGGTCCTCCTTGATCATGTGAGCAGCTGGTTTCGGCTGTCATCAGCCAACTGGTTGATCCACTGTGGGAGGGTGCTATTTATAAGACTGAGCTGAACACAGCTTCTCAGACTGAGGAAGTCTTTCGGACGAAAGACGAAACGTTTCTACAGTTTTTTTTTTGCTTTGTTTTGTTTTGTTTTTTGAATGTCCAGAGGACCAGACTTAGCTTTTTTGGATTTTTCTACCTGGATTATTGAGCATGCATCAGGGTAAAAAGAAGAACTTTACGTGCGGAGATTGAAGTTCTGCTCTCCGAGATCGAGAAAAGAAAATCTGTCCTTTTTAGCAGCGTCACTCATGGGATTAAAGGACCAGCTAAAGCCAAAGAATGGCATGAAATAACCACTGCTGTTAATGTTGTGTCTCCCGTGGGTCGTACAGTATCAGAAATCAAGAAAAAATGGTTTGATCTGAAAATGGCTTCAAAAAAACGTCTCGCCGCAGCACGGTGCTCTATGACTGCAACAGGAGGAGGTCAAGGAAAAGTCTGCGTTACCGAGATGGATGGAAAAATAAATGTCATGTCAAAACTCCAATTGTGCGCTCAACTACAGCACGAGTGCGTGTATGCAGCTTATTACACAAGCGCTCCTGTCTTGTCTGAGGGCTGTTTAGAGGTGTCATAAGCCATGGGGCTAATGCATAGCCTCGATCACCTGTGGAAAATAGTGAGTTATAGGTAAATGATCAGAGAATAATTCCAAATCCTCAATTACAAATTAAAAAGTTACCAACAAGCCAGCCATCTCCATGCGCACCTTGCGCAAGACGCGTGCCAACAGCACTGTTTTGCAGCACAAATGAGTCATGCGCTCCTCCTGGCCATCGCGCAACCACATTTAGCAGGTTATATTTCGAATCAGATATAATTTGGACATTTATGGAGTGGTATTGCTTCCGATTGAGGAATGGGAATGCGTCAGGTGAAGGTGCTTTGATCCGTATGTGTGTACAGTCTATTGCTCCGATGGTGTTTGGCAGTCCAGCAATAGCATGAAAATCAGTCTTAATTTGTACTTGTTCTGCGGCGGTGTATGGGAATTTTATGTACCTGGGTGTTAATTTGAGGAGGGTTTTGATGACCAAGGGGTACGCACGACTCACCGAAGCCTGCGACACACCAGACAAATTAAACTTAAAATCCATCCATCCATCCATCTTCTTCCGCTTATCCGGGGTCGGGTCGCGGGGGTAGCAGCCTAAGTAGGGAGGCCCAGACTTCCCTCTCCCCAGCCACTTGGAGCAGCTCCTCCGGGGGAATCCCAAGGCGTTCCCAGGCCAGCCGAGAAACATAGTCCCTCCAGCGCGTCCTGGGTCTTCCTCTGGGTCTCCTCCCGGTGGGACATGCCCGGAACACCTCACCAGGGAGGCGTCCAGGAGGCATCCTAACCAGATGCCCGAGCCACCTCAACTGGCTCCTCTCGATGTGGAGAAGCAGCGGCTCTACTCCGAGTCCCTCCCGGATGACTGAGCTTCTCACCCTATCTCTAAGGGAGAGTCCAGCCACCCTGCGGAGAAAACTCATTTCAGCCGCTTGTATCCGAGATCTTGTTCTTTCGGTCATAACCCAAAGCTCATGACCATAGATGAGGGTGGGAACGTAGATCGATCGGTAAATTGAGAGCTTTGCCTTTTGACTCAGCTCTCTCTTCACCACGACAGACCGGTACAGCGCCCGCTTCACTGCGGACGCTGCACCTATCCGCCTATCGATCTCACGCTCCAGTTTTCCCTCATTCGTGAACAAGATCCCGAGATACTTAAACTCCTCCACTTGGGGCAGGACCTCCTCCCCGACCCGGAGAGGGCATGCTACCCTTTTCCGGCTAAACTTAAAATTATAATTATAATTCAAACAGAATAACCTATTGTCAAGAATAATTATGGTGCGTGATTTTTTTAAACCCAAAACATTTTCTAAATAACGAAGTATAAAGTTATTAGTGGAGAAAATCCGTCTGGATAACAGCAGACTGACTGCTCGTAAAATATACGACAGGTCTGGACCACAGGTAAATTGTGTTCGTATCTGAAAAAAATCTTATAATACGAAAACATTGTTGAATGCCACAAATGCTCCTAAATCACTCGTACGCACAGTTTAAGAACAAATCTGTGCGTACGAATGGTTCTTGCATGAGGCCTAATAAACCTGCAAATAACGTGCACATTCGTTTCAGAACTTCCTTCAACTTTTGAACCGTAACAGTATGCATCCGTAGGTCACTGGCACCCTGCGTGTATGTATGTATGCATCCGTTGGTCCTTGGCACCCTGCGTGTATGTATGTATGCATCCGACGGTCCTTGGCACCCTGCGTGTATGTATGTATGCGTCCGTCGGTCCTTGGCACGGCTGCGTGTATGTATGTATGCGTCCGTCGGTCCTTGGCACCCTGCCTGTATGTATGTATGCATCCGTCGGTCCTTGGCACCCTGCGTGTATGTATGTATGCGTCTGTCTGTCCTTAGCACCCTGCGTGTATGTATGTATGCGTCCATCGGTCCTTGGCACCCTGCGTGTATGTATGTATGCATCCGTCGGTCCTTGGCCCCCTGCGTGTATGTATGCGTCCGTCGGTGCACCCTGCGTGTATGTATGTATGTATGGGTCCCTCTGTCCTTGGAACCCTATGTGTATGTATGTATGCATCCGTCGTTCCTTGGCACTCTGCGTGTATGTATGTATGTGTCTGTCGGTCGTAGGCACCCTGCGTGTATGTATGTATGTGTCCGTCGGTCATAGGCACCCTGCGTGTATGTATGCATGTGTCCGTCGGTCGTAGGCACCCTGCGTGTATGTATGTATGCATCCGTCGGTCCTTGGCACCCAGCGTGTATGTATGTATGCATCCGTCGGTCCTAGTTGGCACCCTGTGTGTATGTATTTATGCATCCGTCGGTCGTAGGCACCCTGCGTGTATATATGTATGCGTCCGTCGGTCCTTGGCACCCTGTGTGTATGTATGTATGTATGCGTACGTCGGTCCTTGGCACCCTGTGTGTATGTATTTATGCGTCCGTCGGTCGTAGTTACCTTGAGTGTATATATGTATGCGTCCGTCGGTCGTAGGCACCCTGCGTGTATGTATGCGTCCGTCGGTCCTTGGCACCCTGAGTGTATCTATGTATGCATCCGTCGGTCCTTGGCACCCTGCGTGTATGTATGTATGTATGTATGTGTCCCTCGGTCCTTGGAACCCTGCGTGTATGTATGTATGCATCCGTCGGTCCTTGGCACTGTGGAAAGGAAAAATTAATTATACACTGTTTGTTTGTTTCCTTATCATCTTATTACTTATAAAGCATATTGTCTGAGCTTGAAACTTCTCTGTTTAAACTGAGTGAACTCAAACTCACTGAACTCATGAACTGTTGAAGACTCTTTGCTTCATGGGCAAAGAGAATGTTATTCCTTTCTTTGAATATTATTTCTGCCTCTCCTCAATGCCATGGAATGCTCTGAGGTTTCTCCCCAATGTTATCCCTTCCTCCCCAAATGTTTTTCCTTCCCTCTTCATGTCAAGAATGATCTGTGGTCTTGTCCCTTTTCTGCTGAACAAGATGATCTGTGGTTGCTATGCTTGCCATGATAACACTCTTGTGAGGCCCTGTGGTCACAATGTCTGCCATAGACACATTCCTGAGAAGAAAGACAAACAGCCTGTGGTTTGAGAAACTGAGTTCAGCATCTGTTAAAACAAGAACTTGGACGGACTGAAACCTCCTCATCTTGGGAGATGTTATTTTTCAAACTAAACTGTGTCCAAGAAAACTATTGTGCAGAGCCAACTGTTTCCGAGAATGTTATTGCAAAACTCAACTGTCAGCCCTTTTCCACCACAGATGTTTTCCTACTCTATGATTGAAGGTTGTGAAACTCCCCTATGACGTGCAAGAAAGGTATAAGAGGAGGACTTCGAGAAGCACTCTTCAGTGCAGCTCGGAACAGCCTCGTGTTCTGTATTCTGTCTGCCTCCGCTTTGCAAAGGAGAAATTAAATACTTTATACTTTTTAAACCTTGTTTCAGTCTCAGTTTTCTCTTAAAGATTTTCCATCGACAATTGGTAGCAGAGGATGGTTATATTGAAAGTTCGTCCGGACTCACGGAGCTTCACGACGGCAGGCTGATCACCAACCTCCGAACCTCCAGCCAGACTTTCCGGAGCGGGAGGACGTCTTGACTCCGGGAGGACCGGACCGGCTTCAACTATAATCCAGCCCGAGAACTGCAGACTGAAACTAAAACAGTCAAGGTAAAATTTATCGATCTTTTCAAAATAAAATATCAAGTAAAGAATGATCAAATAGAAATGCATTAAAACAGAAATACATTGAGCATAAGGTCTAAAGAGACCAAGTGAGAGGTCCTTAAAGGGACTGTACTGTCTTCTTTGAAATAGAACAGGAAACAGAGTGAACGCGTGTGTAAGATTTATTAATAAAATCTACAGGGCGCATCTCTAACTAGATATAAGAGGTAGCGCGAAGATAAAAATCTACAGGGCGCATCTCTAATTAGATATAAGAGGTAGCGCGAAGATAAAAACCTATGAGGCGCATCTCTAATTAGATATAAGAGGTAGCGCGCAGATAAAAAATAATAATAATAAAAATCTACAGGACGCACCTCTAATTAGATACTAGAGGTAGCGTGAGGATAAAAATCCGTGAGACGCACTTCAAATTAAAAATAAGAAGTAGCGTGAGACGCACTTCCAAGGGGTAGCGTGCAGATAATAAAGCATACAATAAGAGTCAATATGGGTACCAGTAACAGTAAAAATGTTGATTATATTCCATGCGGTCCAGAAGCTGACCGCATGAAAAAGTTACACGGAGATTCTTGTCTTAAATACGTGTCACAATGGTTTTACGAATTTGATTTTCCAAAGAATGGGTCTCTGGATCCAGATGACATTCAGCAGCTCGAAGAAAAGTTAGCTGCACAAAAATTAAAACTGGCTAAAATGACAAAGATACCAAGAGAAATGTATGTTGCAATGCACAACCACGAGCAAGCGTTTAGACTGTGGAAAAATGAATCAAAGGCACAAAATCAGAAAACAAACCCCAAAGCTCTCCAGATGGTTCAACAAATTGGGAAAAAGAACAAAAAACAAAGTGATCTGACAGGTTCAAAACCAACAGGGTTAAAGACAGAACATTTAAAGCCTGCAAAAGCAGCCAGACTGATAAAGACCAGACTAACTCAACATTTTCCTTCTTTTTCTTCTTCACATGCAACGGAGAGTGATGGACTTCCTCACCCCACGGCTCCTTCCCTCTACCCATCGCTCGCTGGCCTAAGTGACCCACCACCTTATGTTTCTTCACCCGGAGGACAAGGTCCTGAACTTTTCCAACAAAAAACTGCCTGGTCCCTGACAACAGATGACGACTACCAACCACCCAGAAGAGCTGATGGGGCTGGAAACGCTGGTGGGGGGAACAACGACAGGCAAGATGTTCAACAAAATGCCCAAGCCCAAGGCCAACATCAACCACCTGATGATGAGGGTGCAACTGGAGCTGACCTCCACAATCTCCCACAGCAGATGGGAACGACCCCACATCCACGACAAGGTCAGGAAAACAGTTCAAACAAGAAGCAGTAAAAGACGAACACCAACCAAGAGAGCGAGCTGGAACCATGATGATGACTGGTTCCTATCCCATGATGGAAGTTGGGGGTGGGGACGGGCCTCAGCTCGTCTATCGTGCATGGCCCAAAGACGACCTGGTCAAGATGGCTCGGGAATACCTCTCGGATCAAGCCAGAGGTGGACGAGCCATTGCAGAAGCTATGGAAACCATGGTCAAAGTCCTCAAACCTACCATGACTGAACTCAAAATGGTTCTGGCCACTGTCTATGGCATAGGGTTCGTGAACACCCTAGGGGTCGGCCTGTTTGATGGGGCCACACTCCACCAACGTCTCGCAGTTGTCGACTACGAGGACGCTGCAAACAACGAATTCAGACTGCAAATCCGAGCAGTGGCCCAAGCCATGAACACATCTTTTCCACCCACGCCCAAGTATGGTGTGATCACAGACACCACTCAAAGACCAGATGAGCCACCCCAAGATTACTACAACCGCATGTTTCCAGTGTTCACCGCCCACTCAGGTCTTGAGGCACCCCTCAATCCCAATTGGAGAGGGGACGCACAACCCTCGGTGTTTGAGACTGTTCTCTGTCAGTTCCTGATGAAAGGCCTCCTGCCCAACATCCAGAAAGCCGTCAAAACCACTGGACCACAGACATTCGTCTCAATGACCTCCTCCGCCATGCTCGTCACGCCTGGGACACGCACTCAGCTGATGTCACCTCAGCCCAGAAAAAGAAGCAACGCGTGGCTGAAGATGCTCAGCTGACACTCCTCCAAGCTGCCACTCAAATGACTCTTGAACACGCCCAGCCTCCAAGACTTCCTCAAGCGCCACACCCACAACATCCAAGACGCTCCCAATGGATGAACCAACCACAGAACTGGCAACCAAGGCTACAGGGGCTACTACAGCTGTGGTTCTGATGCCCACTGGGTCAAAGACTGTCCCCACAAATGCAGAGGTCGAGGAACCTTCCGGGGCCAACGCATGGGACAAGGTCAGAGACGTCCCTACCAAGGCAACCCCAACCAAAGACAGAACTTTCCGGGCTCTCACAGAGAAGGTGGACGCGGAAGAGGTCAGCAGCCACAGTTCGAGCAGAGGGAAGGCCACTCTACCTGACTAGAGCGGGGGGAGGAAGGTCCAGCTCTCCAAACCGCAAGTAGATACACACACATAGCTGTTGTTGATGAGCATGACTTGATTCCAACCACATATTTAAAATACACTCAGACAGCTTGTCAGAAACTACCCATGCTCACAGTGAATGTACAGGGAATGGCACTCCCATTCCTTGTAGATTCGGGGGCAACAAGATCCCTGATAAAAAGAAAAGCACTTCCAAATGCACCATTATCAGGGCAAGTTATCACTTCCACAGGAGCATCAGGCATGACCATTCCTGAACCTGTGACAAGTCCCCTATCAGTGATAAATCCTTTCGACAAAACAGAACATACACATCAGTTTCTACTATCAGAACATTGCCCTGTCAATCTTTTGGCAAGAGATTTGATCTTGATGTTTAACCTGACTATCACATGTGGACCAGAAGGACTTCTGGTTTCCACACCTGACCCAAACATAACCACTTTCTACTCAGAACCCATCCTATCAGTACTGGAGTGGTTGCTCGTTGACCTGACACAGACCAGAAAACTGATTGAAATGACTACAGAAAGGATGTCACAGTACTCCATTCTACATGACCCTGACACATTACACTGCATAGCACATCTAGTGACTGACCCAGATGACCCACTTGCAGCCCTTTTCCTACACTCACCACCTAGCACGCTCCACCTCACAGCCATTTGCTGGACACAAGAAGTTTGTTTTTCCCTAGTCTCATTAAAAACAGAAGACACACCCACCTCACTATCACAGCAGTCATTTTTCAAAATGCATGACTCATTTCCACATGTGTCGCTCGCTCGTGACCAGTCATTTCAGTGGAAAGACCTTGGCCACATGGCCTTGGATGCAGTGACCACAGCAGACTGGTTACCAGTGGGTGATTGCATGTACTCACCATCACTCTTCATGTTCATGCGAGACATCAACATTGAGGTTATTGTGACCCCAATCCAGGTCCCAATTGACCAGACAGCATGACTAGCAACAACTTTTTCTAAACTGCAGGTTGACGACCCCAGACTCTCAGAGGTCCCACAACACCTATGGGCCCAGACCAAATATGACGTAGGGTTAATAAAAGGTCAAGAACCGATTCAGATCACTCCTAAATCGTCCTACAGACCTAAAATTGCCCAATATCCACTCAAGCCAGAAGCTGTTGAAGGAATAACACCTGTTTTCCACTCTTTGTTGAAAGCAGGAGTAATTATTTCTTGCCCCGCCTCACCGGTACGAACGCCAATTTTTCCTGTCAAGAAAATCAGACCAACACCTCCAGATGAATGGAGGTTTGTTCAAGACCTACGTGCTGTAAACGCAGCTGTTCAAGCACGTGCTCCCATCGTACCGAACCCCTATGTGATTTTATCACAAATACCATCTGGTTCAACTTTCTTCTCTGTCATTGACTTGGCTAACGCATTCTTTAGTGTACCAGTACACCCTGACAGTCAGTTTTGGTTTTCCTTTCAATTTCTGGGCAAGTCTTACACGTTCACCCGCCTCTGTCAAGGCTTCTGTGAAAGCCCTACTATCTTCCACCAGGCACTTAACGACAGCCTGATGGGTTTCACTCTTCCTCCAGGTTGTGCACTTTTGCAATACGTGGACGACTTGTTGTTGGCAGCACCAACAGAAAGTCTTTGTCAAACACACACAATACGCCTACTTCAATATCTTGCAGAACAAGGTCACAAGGCGTCACTCTCAAAACTTCAATTTGTACAGCCATTGGTCACGTTCCTGGGTCACAGAATCTCTGCTGAAGGGAGGGATCTGGCAGACACTCGCGTTAAAGCCATAGTTTCTCTGCCACTTCCTGTAACTAAAAAACAACTCATGTCTTTCTTGGGATTATGTGGGTATTGCAGACATTTTATTCCTAACTACGCGGAACTCGAAGCTCCACTTCGCGCTGTCTGTCATGAAAAAGGCCTTCAAATGAGCTCCAAATTAACTTGGACACCTGATGCATTGACTGCTTTTGAAGCACTCAAGGCTCAGTTGCAAAAAGCACCTACACTGGGAATTCCCGATCCAACACGGCCTTTCGTCCAGGCTATGGATGAACGTGGAGGGTGCATGACGTCAGTCTTGCTTCAGAAGCATGGTGACAGGATGAAACCTGTTGCATACTTCTCTGCAAAACTCGACCCAGTGGCTGCAGGACTTCCCTTGTGTTTGCGCTCAGTCGCTGCAGCTGAAAAATCTGTATTGGCAAGTAGAGACATCGTGGGGTACTCTGATTTGACCCTGTTAGTCCCCCATGCTGTCACACAAATTCTAAATGAACAAAAAACTGCGCATCTGTCGACAGCACGCTGGCTGAAGTATCACACTACTTTGTTAGACATGCCTAACATCACCATCAAACGTTGCAACGTACTTAATCCAGCCACTCTCTTACCTTCACCGGATGAGGGCACTCCACATGATTGCATGGCTGAACTTGAGGTTTTGTGCACACCTCGACCTGACTTGAAACAAGACCCTATCTCTGACCCTGACTGGGAACTTTTTGTTGACGGATCTTCCTCACGTGACATGAACACAGGCTCCATCAGAAGTGGTTACGCAGTAGTGACAAACACACACACTATTGAAGCAAAATCACTTCCGCCTTGTTCAGCTCAAGCTTGTGAACTTATTGCTTTGACCAGAGCTTGTCAGCTCTCTGAAAACAAATCAGTCAACATCTTCACTGACTCACGCTATGCTTTTGGAGTTGTTCATGACTTTGGAGCACTTTGGAAACATCGTCATTTCCTTCGCTCTGATGGACAACCCATTCTCAACCATAAATTGGTTGCCGAACTCCTTGAAGCTATCACTTTGCCTAAACACATTGCTGTCATCAAATGTGCTGCTCACACTAACAGAAAAGATTACATTTCTATAGGTAATGCAACCGCAGACACTGCAGCCAAACAAGCTGCTACACAGATACCTGAATCACTTTCCACATTCACATCTAACACAGAACCTGACATTGCTTTCACACTCAAGGACATGCAGAAAATGTCCACCCCTCATGAGCAGGCAGAATGGAAGCGTTTAGGTTCCACCTTTAAGGATGGACTATGGATTGGTCCAAACCATAACCCTTGTTTACCTGAACACTTTTTTCCAGCTTTTGCTACATTGACACATTCCTTTGATCATGTGTCAAAAGGGGGAATGTTAAGAGAGGTTGATACACACTGGTACACAGTCAAATTTTTAAAATATGCTCAACAACATTGTGACTCATGTCTTGTGTGTGCATCTCACAACATCTCAAAGGCAGTTAAAACAGAAGCACCAGGTGCTCATAGAAGAATCACTGCACCTTTTCAACACTTAATGATTGATTTCATTGAATTGACACCTGTAATGAACAAAAAATACTGTTTGGTTGTCGTGGATATGTTTTCAAAGTGGGTTGAGGTTTTCCCCACAAAACATAACACCGCAAACACAGTGGCCAAAATCCTCTTACAGGAAATCATTCCTCGCTGGGGAATTCCGCAGAGAATTTCCAGTGACAATGGACCACATTTTGCTAACCAAATCATGACAGAAATCTCAACCACACTGAATTTTGACCTAACTAAACACTGCTCCTATCACCCACAGAGTGGAGGCGCAGTTGAGAGAGAGAATGGCACATTAAAGAACAAATTGGCCAAGATTTGTGAGGACACACAACAGAGTTGGGTTTCATGTTTACCTCTTGCTGTTATGGGAATGCGCATGCACAGAAGGGCTAAACATAACCTTAGTCCTTTTGAAATCCTTTTTGCAGCTCCGCCCAACCTTGGAGTTGGGCCACCAACAGATCCCACGAGTGATCTGAAACACTGTGATCACAACATGATGAAATACTGTATTGAACTAACAAAACAATTACGTTCCATCAGGTCACAGGTTCAAGGAGGACTCCCTGGACCAGCTCAAAAACAATTGCATTGTATTTCTCCTGGAGATTTTGTTATGATTAAATGTTTCAGGAGAAAGCGTTGGAACTCCCCGAGGTGGACAGGACCATTCCAGGTGTTGCTGACCACACACACCGCGGTGAAGGTCGCTGAGAGAGCTACCTGGGTCCACGCTTCCCACTGCAAGCTGTTTCGAGGAACGAAGCCACCGACAGAAGAGGATCGGGACGGGTCAGAACTGACATCAGCATCTGATGCTCGAATGCTGGATGCCAACGAGGGTGTGGGAAAGCATCTGAGGCTCGAATGCTAGGTGCCAACGACGGTGAAGTGACGTTCGCACACTCTTCCACTCACAGCTGAGGTAAACGGACTCAGAGTGAGGCAGCAAGTGCGGGTCGGCACCAACACACTCACAGTCCGAGTTACGGCTCCCTGTGAAGGCGGCAGGTCCGTAGACCTACAACTAGGTTGAGTCCATCCAACCCCTGTTTTTCCCTAGTTAACAACCTCTGAACAAACTATGAGGCACACAGACTCAATAGACTGGATCGAAACTCATCCATGGAAGGCCATGCTGATCTTTGGCCTCATATCAGGTTTGAGCTGTGGCACAATTTTCCTGTGTACACATCTTTGCTTATTTCCAAACAAGGACCCTGCACTCAGACAAAGGTAAACAAAAGAAGCATTCCAGAATCCGCCTATCAGAAACTGGTTCTTGACTACGAGATCAACTCAACCACTGCTTTTCAGTTTGACTTATGTGATGTAATAAATTGCAAAGGCCGTGATTTGTGGTACCGAAGTGCTGATCTGTATTTGTGTTTAGATATCTCAATGAACGCTGATGGTTTCCCAGTACACAACACTCGCATGCGTAGGTTTGTCCATCAATCAGGAATGCAGCTACCAGGAACTCGTGAGCCAACTTGTTCCTGGTCCACAGTCACCGCCTACACGGGACTATGGAAACCCATACGTTCAGATTTGACTAAAGACACAAAGGAATGGTGGGACAAAGTTAGATTTCAAAGAGATTATAACCCAGCAAAAAATCCAATCACTCTCTCATTAAGTAAGTTACATGGTCCTCCAAAAGATTTTATCTCACAAACAAAATTAGACTCTTATACTTTCCTAATTCAAGCCGATGTCTCAGGCGCAGATCCAAAGGGATTTGTCACCATCAGATTTGTTCCCTCACCGCAACCAGACATTACAAATGTCACCAATTATCCAATCCCTAAACTTGAAAACTTTAAGGGAGAAAACGTTCCAACTATCTCTGTAGATTATACAAAATTAAAACCTGAACAACTGATAGAGCGTGCAACGGGACATGGAGATGACAACATGTGGTTATCCTGGTTAGTTGAAGCTGCAAGAGAAGCCAACTCAGTAATTGTGTAGCTTGCGCTGCAGCCAGACCCAAACTAGTCACACAACCAGCCCCTTTGTTTCCTGAAGATGCGTGGGGATACAACTGCATGCTGGCACTCACTAGATACCAACCAATAGAGGGTTGCACCACACTAACCGACATATATCCACCTATTCACAATAAAACACATCCAGGTTCTTTTCGCCCTAATCGTATTCTTGAAGGTTATCACTGCTTCAACTTTACTGCAAAACAACCAACCCTTAATTATGGAAATATCGACCAAGATTGGTGCAACATGACAGAAAATGTAGATACTAATGACGAAAAAACCCAACGTATAGGCACTTGGGCTAGAGCAGGTTTGTATTACTATTGCGGAGGTCAAAGACTATCAGTTAAAATCCCTGAAGGAACTATAGGACTTTGTGCTCTAGTGCGTCTTGCAGCACCTCTTTTGTTAGCTGGACATCTGTCGACTTTACAACATAATAGAACCAAACGAGACATAGATTTTAATCTAAATGCAGACTCCAAAACCTATATCAATGCAATAGGGGTTCCACAAGGCGTTCCAGATGAATTCAAACTA
>JBBPBX010047766.1:0-26019 GCA_038048925.1 Garcialebias charrua | reverse complement strand
ACTCTATAGACCCATTTACAGCCTACGTCATCAAGCAGCTGCGCGCGCAGCGTGGCAACAGCAGTATGACGGCTCGTAGTGTATTATCAAGCTACGCTAGCGTGTTATCGGTAAATGATCGCAAAGCTTACTTTAATAAGTTAACTTTGAGCAATGGCCATCAGCCTCCTGATCCGTGTATAGTTACTGAATAGGAGGATGACGTTAGTAAGTGAAGTTAGAAAAGCTACGAGCATACAAATCACTTGATGCGTATGACTACGTTGTTTGTGGACATGTACAGGAAGTGCGATATAATGATATGGACGCAGATTTCTGTGTTTTAAAGTCCAAAGTCCTCCCCAGTCAGAGACAAGGCGTGAAGACTACAATGTATGAGGCTTGGGTAATCGTCAACAAAGTGGAGAACTACATTCTCACAGCAAACTGCACCTGTATGGCAGGGTAAGTTAATTTTGGTTCTTGATATGCATAATTTGCTTCTGTTTTAGGCCACTGCAATTTTAGATTTTACATAATTTTCAGTGTAAAATGTTTTATTAGCATTGCTCAGATAACTTAGTCATTACATCTTCCAAAATATTCATCCAGTGGTCACAGTGGCTTGAATTTCAAAAGCTAATGAAAATCACAAATGTTTTTTATTTACAATCAAAGTCTGAACTTGGTCAGGAAACATTCAGAACATAACATATAACATACATTGGCCTCTACTCCTAATTACAAATTGTTTGAGCCATTAAAGCATTTAATTTTTCATCATTATTAAAAGAGAAGTAGCTAAAATCATTTTTAACAGTCTGAACTTCACAGGTAAAATAGAACCCAGCTAAGTGCAGTCTGGAGCCCTGCGTTTACATTTTCATCTCACCTTTGAAGATGTGGATGTAATATACCACCCTAACTACATTTGTTTGTTCTTTTAACAGTGCTGACAGATGCTGGTGAAGATTCTCAGTCGTCCAGGACATGATGAAATCAAAAAAGGCGTTCAGGCTGACAGATGACGACATCCAAGAACTGCGGGCTGTGGACCCAGTTTGTGCAGTGAGGACAAGCTTGGACAGTAGTGACACGTACACCGCTTCGTTTGACGACAACTATGAGGAGCATCTAGATTTACCTGAGTTTTATTCAGCACATCATCCACAGACCTCACACCCAATGAACTAAAGGTGAAATGTGAGGAAACATTTGTCCTGCTGAAAACTAAACACACGCCCTATCACTGTAAAAGATTTTGTGCATAAAGAACTTCGAAATGTCAGATTTTTTTATACTTTATGTTGTGTACCACCGTAGATGTTCTAGGTGGTCTGTTATTTACCTTGATCTTTGCAGTCATCCAATAATCTGATGTTTGTTGTTTTAAATAAATCTTATATCAAACATCTTAATTTTTTTGTAGGCTTCTAGCATGTTTTTGATGTCATATTCAATAATTTAGATTAATTTTGAACCACATTGTACCTGTATTTACAATTTTGAAGAAATACACAGGTTATAATTTAATTTAATTGTTTGTTTATTGTTAGACAGGTGACAATTTATTGCACTTAACAGTTGAATAATAAAACGGAGATCCTTCCAGTGTATGTTTTAACTTTTGATGTTCAGCCTGTAGCGTGGCAAACTCCTGACGCAGGTGGGCATATTCATTCTGAAGTTGACAGTGCCTCAGGTTCAGATCATCATATTCAGTCCTCGGGACTACATCTTCTTGTGCTAAAAGTTATGAAAAGAAACGGTAAGCAAATGCACCGAAAAGCAGGAAGCAACACTTTATGCTCTGTAACACAGAATGTGCCTGTGCTGTGACTTGTGTCTTCTTTTTTAGCTGATTAATTGTGAACAATATTTAGCTGTACACATGACTGTGGGGTCAGAACTGCCAGAAAATCATTCTGGTTTGAATAAAATATGAGCAGAATGTTGGTTGACGCCCTAGTATTTCAGAAATATTAAATCTATCTATAATTAATTAATCAAACAATCAATTTATTAAAAAGTTTGTTAGATAGGACATAATATATTTGTACCAGGGTCATGTTCCATGTTGGATTCTTGTTGTTCATCTGATGTGACACTGCCAGGGCTGGGTTGATGTGATGACTTGTGCACACCATCATCTCTCCTCTTTTTCCTCTGGTACCTAAAATAAAAATATGTGAAGATGTAGTGACACACAGTAAATAAACATTTACACATCTACTTTTACTACAGAGCTGTATTTCAAAGCCTGCACTACACCAAAGTATGCTAAGGACCATGACAACAGAACAGAAAAAAATAAATAGTAAAGACAGGCCAAAGCAAATTATCCATACCTTTTCATCTTCGCTCATGATCCCTGTCCTTTAGTGTACACAAACACAGAAGGTACGAAATCAGGACTTTGATAATCCAACGACATTTCCCCTGAAAATAAAGCACATAGGCATTTGTTTATTAAGAGCTAGCTTATTAGCAACTAGCTTCTAGCCAACTTTCCGACCGAATTTAACAGCAATAAACTGCGTCTAGTTTTTAAAAACAATGTTTAATGACAACCAGGGTTCATGGTGAAATAAAACTAGATGAGTAACCTTACCTGATATAAAATGGGCACCGCATACTCGTGCATTTTTGATAAAGTCCTAGCTTATTAGCAACTAGCTTCTAGCCAACTTTCCGACCGAATTTAACAGCAATAAACTGCGTCTAGTTTTTAAAAACAATGTTTAATGACAACCAGGGTTTATGGTGAAATAAAACTAGATGAGTAACCTTACCTGATATAAAATGGGCACCGCATACTCGTGCATTTTTGATAAAGTCCTCGGTCCAATCCACCCACTCGATGGTCTGAAGCGACAGCTGCCTTCGGTGGCTTTGAAATGGTCGATTGCCTCTTGGTATGCGGGAGAACTTCAGTCCTTCCTTAGAATACCTATTTGTACAACCGTATACGCAACATCCTGACATTTTGTTGCTGGTGTGGAGGAAATTAATTAGCTAGATTCACTCCGCAACTTTGTTATGCTTGGAAAAATGACTGGGTGGGTGGAGTCTTCTGTTGCCACGGTGCGCGCGCAGCCGTCTTTGTTTACTTTTATTTTTGGCATTTTGCAGTTTAACAGAACCTCAGAGATTTAATAGAATCATTCAGCTCAACTTTATTTCGCTCTGCATTAAAGTAATATTTACCTTTGCCTGTACAACTCATAAAATAAAAGAATACAAAATGTAAAAGGCTCAATCTCCACTCAGCCACCTGCTTTCTGCCTTTTACAGACTTCTTGTGGTAAGAACACCAAAGGTGCTGCCTGTGCTTGTCAGCTGTTGGTCCAAATTGTATTGTTTTACTCCATTTCTTTTGTCTTCAGGAAACGGGGCTGTAAGTGACTGGGCTACTACAACAACAGTAATTAGAGAGACAGGTAGGAAGGTACTTGGTGTGTCATCTGGACAGAGAATGGATGATAAGGAAACCTGGTGGTGGAAAAGTGAAGTGCAGGACGCCATTCAAAGAAAGAGATTAGCCAAGAAGAAATATGACAGTGAGAGGACTGAAGAGAGGAGACAGGAATATAAGGAGATGGGACGTAGAGCAAGGTAAGGTCTATTCAGGGGTTCTGGAGAGGAGGGTCCGTCGGATAGTCGAACCTCGGATTCAGGAGGAGCAGTGTGGTTTTCGTCCTGGTCGTGGAACACTAGACCAGCTCTACACCCTCAACAGGGTCCTGGAGGGTGCGTGGGAGTTTGCCCAACCAGTTTACATGTGCTTTGTAGACTTGGAAAAGGCATTCGACCGCGTCCCTCGGGGGGTTCTGTGGGGGGTACTCCGGGAGTATGGGGTACCAGGCCCATTGATATGGGCTGTTAGGTCCCTGTACGACCGGTGTCAGAGCTTGGTCCGCATTGCCGGCAGTAAGTCAGGCTCGTTTCCGGTGAGAGTTGGACTCCGCCAAGGTTGCCCTTTGTCACCGATTCTGTTTATAACTTTTATGGACAGAATTTCTAGGCGCAGCCAAGGTGTTGAGAGGATCCGTTTTGGTGGCCTTAGAATCGCTTCTCTGTTTTTTGCAGATGATGTGGTCCTATTGGCTTCATCAGCTCGTGATCTACAGCTTTCACTGGAGCGGTTTGCAGCTGAATGCGATGCGGCCGGGATGAGGATCAGTTCCTCCAAATCCGAGGCCATGGTCTTGAGCCGGAAAAGGGTAGCGTGCCCTCTCCGGGTCGGGGAGGAGGTCCTTACCCAAGTGGAGGAGTTTAAGTATCTCGGGATCTTGTTCACGAATGAGGGAAAACTGGAGCGTGAGATCGATAGGCGGATAGGTGCAGCGTCCGCAGTGAAGCGGGCGCTGTACCGGTCTGTCGTGGTGAAGAGAGAGCTGAGTCAAAAGGCAAAGCTCTCAATTTACCGATCGATCTACGTTCCCACCCTCATCTATGGTCATGAGCTTTGGGTTATGACCGAAAGAACAAGATCTCGGATACAAGCGGCTGAAATGAGTTTTCTCCGCAGGGTGGCTGGACTCTCCCTTAGAGATAGGGTGAGAAGCTCAGTCATCCGGGAGGGACTCGGAGTAGAGCCGCTGCTTCTCCACATCGAGAGGAGCCAGTTGAGGTGGCTCGGGCATCTGGTTAGGATGCCTCCTGGACGCCTCCCTGGTGAGGTGTTCCGGGCATGTCCCACCGGGAGGAGACCCAGAGGAAGACCCAGGATACGCTGGAGGGACTATGTTTCTCGGCTGGCCTGGGAACGCCTTGGGATTCCCCCAGAGGAGCTGCTCCAAGTGGCTGGGGAGAGGGAAGTCTGGGCCTCCCTACTTAGGCTGCTACCCCCGCGACCCGACCCCGGATAAGCGGAAGAAAATGGATGGATGGATGGATGGATGGGATGTAGAGCAAAGAAGGAAGTAGCTAAGGCAAAGCAGAGGGCGTACAATGAGTTGTATGGGAGACTGGACACTAAAGAGGGCGAGAAGGACTTGTACCGATTGGCAAGACAGAGGGATCAGGCTGGAAAGGATGTGCAGCAGGTTAGGCTTATTAAAGATGGGAATGGGAATGTTCTAACAAGTGAGGAGAGTGTGATGGGAAGATGGAAGGATTACTTTGAGGAGCTAATGAATGAAGAGAATGAAAGAGAAAGAAGAGTGGAGGTCATAGAAACTGTGGACCAGGAAGTGGGAAAGATTAGTGAGGGTGAAGTCCGGAAAGCTCTGAAAAGAATGAAGAAGGGGAAGGCAGTAGGACCTGATGACATACCAGTGGAGGTTTGGAAATGTCTTGGAGAGATGGCAGTGAGGTTTTTGACTCAAATATTTAATGGAATATTTGAGGGTGAGAAAATGCCTGAAGAATGGAGAAGAAGTGTGCTGGTTCCCATTTTTAAGAACAAGGGTGATGTACAGAGTTGTAGCAACTACAGGGGAATTAAGTTGATGAGCCACACAATGAAGATCTGGGAGAGAGTTGTGGAAGGAAGGCTTAGACAAGAGGTGACTATCTGTGAGCAGCAGTATGGTTTCATGCCAAGAAAGAGCACCACAGATGCCATCTTTGCTTTGAGGATGTTGATAGAGAAGTACAGAGAGGGTCAGAAAGAACTCCATTGTGTGTTTGTGGATTTAGAAAAAGCATATGACAGGGTACCAAGAGAAGAGGTGTGGTATTGCATGAGGAAATCTGGAGTGGCAGAAAAGTATGTTAGACTGGTACAGGACATGTATGAGGACAGCAGGACAGTGGTGAGATGTGCTGTGGGAGTGACAGATAGCTTCAAGGTGGAGGTGGGATTGCATCAAGGATCGGCTCTGAGCCCCTTCTTGTTTGCTCTGGTGATGGACCGACTAACAGATGAGGTCAGGCAGGAATCCCCATGGACTATGATGTTTGCAGATGACATTGTGATCTGTGGTGAGAACAGGGAACAAGTGGAAGAGAACTTGGAGAGGTGGAGGTATGCTCTTGAAAGAAGAGGAATGAAAGTCAGCCGTAGTAAGACAGAGTACATGTGTGTGAATGAGAGGGAGGCCAGTGGAACAGTGAGGCTACAAGGAGCAGAGGTCACAAAGGTGCAGGACTTCAAGTACTTGGGGTCCACTGTCCAGGAAAATGGGGAATGTGGTAAAGAGGTGAAAAAGAGAGTCCAGGCAGGATGGAGTGGATGGAGAAAAGTTTCAGGAGTGATTTGTGACAAAAAGGTGTCAGCAAAGGTCAAAGGAAAAGTTTACAAGACAGTGGTGAGACCAGCTATGTTGTATGGTCTGGAGACAGTGGCATTGACAAAAAGACAGGAGAAAGAACTGGAAGTAGCAGAAATGAAGATGCTGAGGTTCTCCTTAGGAGTGACAAGGATGGATAAGATCAGGAATGAGATCATCAGAGGTACAGCACATGTTGAACAACTGGGAGATAAAGTTAGGGAGGCCAGACTGAGATGGTTTGGACATGTCCAGAGGAGGGACAGTGGGTATATTGGTAGAAGGATGTTAGAAATGCAGCTGCCAGGAAAAAGACAAAGAGGGAGACCAAAGAGGAGATATATGGATGCAGTTAGAGAGGACATGGAGGTAGTTGGAGTGAGGACAGAGGATGCAGAGGACAGAGTGAGGTGGAGGAGGATGACTCGCTGTGGCGACCCCTGAAAAGGGAAAAGCCGAAAGAAGAAGAAGAAGAAGAAGAAACGGGGCTGTAAAAGTTGAGGAGTATTAAAGGAAGAAATAGAGAGATAAAATAAAATGAACAGTTTATTTTCTGCTTACTGTATCGGAGAGAACAAGGGCACCGACTATACCTTATTAATGCACTCCATCTTCTTTGCTTTTTGTGTCAGATCATTCAGATGTAATGCAAAGAGCAGGTGTGTGTCTTTGTGTGACCATGAGAGAGAAGGTGACTGCAAAGAGAGCCAATCCATTCCTACCATCAGGACTCTTGCCAAAGGCAATGCTGTTTAAAAATGTCCTTTTTACTTTCATGCCGATTAGGAAAAAAAAAAGTTTTTTGATTTTTCAGAATTCAGTTTTGCTTTTGGATGAATAGTAACCTGTCTCCAGCTTCAAAATAATTGTAAAACCAGATAACATCTGCAACTTTAATTTCATATTCCAGTGTAGAGATTTTGAGTAGATGCAGGGTTTAATCCACTCTCTAATCCGGTCAGTGGACTCTGTGCAGCACAAGGTTTTGTTCAGTAGAAGGGTGCTGCTGAGTTTCCTATCACACCTGTATGCCTCCACATGCAGCCAGCTCTGCACGGCTGTTCACGAGATACAGAATTCACTTTCTGTTGCAGTCATCTGTGACTGGTGACAAAAAGTATACCGGTAGTCAGAAGCAGAAAAAGAATCGGTGAGCATACAAAGAGAAAAGTTGAGAAACAACCACAGAAATAATAATAATAATAATAAACTTTTACCACAGTGCAGGTTTGAATGCTATGCAAATTGTTTCAATATTTATTTCTTCAATTTTCCCTAACAAAATTATGTTTTTACAGGTTAACAGCTTGTTTATTAAAAATAATAATAATCTGTATGTATTAAGAATGGGGTGAAAATCACAGAACATGACTGATGAATATCCAACTTGACAGAGAGATGGAAGTGTGGAGTATCTTCAGCGTCTCCTGCTGATGTATTGTGATCCAGTGTAAACTGTGATCTGTGCAGGCTGGTGGGACATAAACTACTGGAGAAATGCAAACAGAAGAACCAGCTGAAAGCGGAAGGGTGGAGTCAGAACAATGGCTCAAAACACAAGCAAACAAAGTACCGGTAGACAAGAGATGATAGATGATGTAAGGTGAAGACAAACTTGTGTCAAAACTGATTGCAAACTGAAATTATTTATATAATCGTAGCCAAAAAAATGTGATGGCAACCAAAGATTTACAGAGGAGGGCTGCAGTCACTTATAAGTGTGTACAACTCAAACACTGACGTAGACTGGATGTTTCCTGAAGTGTCAAATCTAGTTTGAGTGTTCGAAATGGCCTGAGGCAGGTAGCCCCTGGCTTCATGTTCTTGTTATGTTAGAGTTGCACAGCTGACATAGCTTTCACACTTAAAATACTTGTTTTTTCCCATGAATTCAATTCAGTTTATTTATATAGCACCATGTCACAGCAGAAGTCATCTCAGGGCAGTGAACAGAAACATTTATATACACATATAAAATAACACTAATTATCTGAGGAGCAGACTGTTTTGAGTTTAACTCCATCACAGACTTTCATCTTAAGCAAGCATGAAGGCAACAGTAGAAAGGAAAAACACCCTCATTAGGAAGAAACCTTTAGATGAAGTGCAGTCTGTAAGGCCAAATGGAAAACAATTGCTCCCAACAGATACATACAGACGATGCTGTGGTGTAGAGGTAGGTTGAGTTGCATTTGGGCCCAAAGCATCAGACCCGACCTGGCCAAACCCGACCTGACCCGAAGAATTAACAGTAATTACAGGTCCAAACCTGACCCCTCCCACCCCGACATTTTAAATTAAGCTTTAACTGTTTATATAGTTAATAACGGTCGGCGGATGCTCGCGGCTGAGTAAAAAAGGGCAGAAGATCAAAGAAGAGGTATTTTCTAGGGATGCACCGATCCACATTTTTCACTTCCGATCCGATACAGATACTGTAAAACTGGGTATCGATCGATACCGATACTTTTCCGATCCGATACCGTTCAGGTGCCGTATGAGGCTGTAATAAATTATTACAGCCTCAGCCACTAATATCCACTTTAAAGCAAGGAATAAAAAAACATGTTTTGTGTTAGCAGGATTTAATTGTAACTAAGAAACTTATCCAACATTAATAAAACTTAACTCAAGTTGCCTTTTTGGACATGCATAAATAAACAGTATTTGTATACACTGTACTTAGAGAGAAGATTAATCTTCTCTTGGCTGTGCAAATTCTGCTAACACAAAACGTGTAACTAACTACCGGTACTTTTAAGTACTGTAGTTACTTTCACCCAGTCTCTTTTTCATCACATGCTTCCAAAAGTCAACAATTATGTTTGTATTCTGCATCTGTCTGTTAGCAAAATATCTCATGAACAACTGAACAGATTTTGATTAAACTTTCAAGAAATAATCACTGAAGGGCTCTCTACGACTGGTTGACTTTTAAAGTACATCCAATTTAAGATGGCTGCTACAGCCAACTGAACTTCAACAACACAAAATTGACTACAACTCAGTCAATTTGCCAAAAAATGTACCGTAGATAAAATGTGGTGTGGTAGTAGCTGAGAGCCTGAGACTCATTCCCAAACATATTCAAGGGACTAGTAGAATGCATAAGATCTTTCTTTAAAATTACAACGTTATTTATTTGGAATCAATGGTGTCGTCTGTTAGCAAAATATCTCATGACCCGCTGGACAGATTTTGATTAAACTTTCAAGAGATAATCACTGAAGGGCTCTCTACGACTGGTTGACTTTTAAAGTACATCCAATTTAAGATGGCTGCCACAGCCAACTGAACTTCAACAACACAAAATTGACTACAACTCAGTCAATTTGCCAAAAAATGTACCGTAGATAAAATGTGGTGTGGTAGTAGCTGAGAGCCTGAGACTCATTCCCAAACATATTCAAGGGACTAGTAGAATGCATAAGATCTTTCTTTAAAATTACAACGTTATTTATTTGTTTACCTTGCGGTTGGAACGAGTCCAGAATTGATGTCTGTCGGCTCCTTTCGTCTTTCTCCCGCAGGGCTAAACAATCGTCGTGCTCTTTCATGTGGTGCTTTTTCAGATGTTTCATCAAGTTTGTGGTGTTATATGACGCGACGCGGCTCCCTCCTCTCGGTACAGCGGCGCTGCAGACATTGCACGCTGCTGTCTTGCTTTGCGGTGTTAAAAGAGTAAAAAACCTCCACACAGCAGACATGTTCGCGGACATGCAAAAATCAAACTCTGTTTGACTCTGAAGCAAAAATGAAAAGTTGGTTAATAGCCGTTAGCCACAGTCACAGTCCTCCAGTCCTCAGTCCTCTGTGTTTACTCACGTTTTACCTGGCTGCAAGGGGCAAACTAGGAAATGGATTTCCTGAATGTGAGGCGGGTCTTACTACTCTGGGCTCATAAGACACGCCTCCATTCAGGAAATCCATTCCATAGTTTGAAGACAACTGCAGTGCATCATGGATCGGAAATGTCGGCAGGCTGGCTCAGAAAATCCGATACTTAAATAATGCTGGTATCGGATACCAATACCGATACTGGATCGGATCTGCCCCATCCCTACTTCTTACACCGAGATGCATCCACACATCAAAATGAAAGTTGGTACCTCGCTTCTTTTTCAAGCTCTCTGATGGGTCAGGTGTCTGCTGTTCCAGACATGCTTTTAATTGTGAGCCTAAGTCTGTACTTCCCTTCCACTCTTCTGCAGACTGCTGATTTATTTGCCTCTGTGTGTTTCTGACTTTATCGGAGCGTACCGTCATTAAAAAGAAGCGAGTTAATGTCGGTGTGTCCCGCTGCTGCTTCCATAAGGCGAGCCAGTGACCCAATAAAAGTCCTTGATGCAGAAACACACTCACATATGTCAAATAATACAGATCATTAAGCAGCTGCTGGAAACAAGGCCTAATGGCTGCCGACTTTGTGTGAGACAGCACTTAGAGAGGCAAAATGGAACAAAGCAACACTACGGAGCGACTTTCCAACATTACCAGAAATAAAGTGATGAAAACAGATTATGTTGAAAATAAAACATGAAACGCTGTAAGATGTCCATCACAGCTAAACATCCTGAGCGAGCACTAAAGTGTCTGTTGCTTCACAGACCTGACAAATTCAGCTGATGTGTTGTGTGTTCGAAGAGAAGACTTGTGCACATCACTTTGAGCATGCGTAAAAAGTTTGCTTGAAACTTTGGCATTAACTCTTTCTGTTAGCAAAACATTTTCTGGATCACAGGATTGATTTTAGTGTAACTCTCAAAAAGTAATCATTGGATGTAGCTCTACAAATCATTAACAGTCAAACCAAGTCAAGATGGCTGCCACAGCTAATGGAAAACACAAAAATTGCTTTAACTCAGTCAGATTTTTGAGATGAGATCAAAACAAATTGCACTTGGTTCCTTCTCAGTGTGAGATGAACTCAGTTTGAAATTCTGCCATGGAAGGTGGAGGGCGATATGCATTCTTCCTAGAGATGTTGATAAATAGATTTTCAAGAGCTGTTATTTAAAAAAAAATATATACAATTAGGAACAAGTCTTCTTTGTGTATATTATAATTTGTATTTTTAACCTTTACTTTGGCACAAGGTCAAAATATAGAGCACCAAGTCACAACAGAAGTCCTCTGAACAGGAATATTCATATGGTCGTCCGGGATTCATAGAACCGTAGTTACATACATAACCTTCGTTTCATGTAATGAGTCACTAAATGCTAGGGTTGGGCATCGAGGATCGAGAATCGTTTGGAACTGGGACTAACTGTCCGGTGTTCCCGGAATCATTCGAAATATTTATTTCCGATTCCTATTTTCAATGTCTAGTCTGCCACCAGAAGTTGAAGCCGCCCGCCTGCGCCGAACACCAACGAAGAAGAAGCCGCCCGCCGAAAACCAACAAAGAATCCACTGGAAGTGAGCATCCGTGGTCGAAAGCCTGGCTTTACTTTAATAAAATGACCACAGCTCAGTGCAGCACTTGCAATAATTTTATATTGTGCAAAGGAGGGTGGAGAAGTAACAGAGTGGTCCGTCTTCAAAACGCTCCGCTGGACTGTTTTCGCTTCCTCATTCTCCGTCTTGATCAGGTAAATAAAACTACAGTATACGTCTCATACCAACATTAAGTCAGCTAACAAGTTATACTCGATTTAAAGCGGTAGGTCAGCTCAAATGCAAACACAATGCTAACATTAGCTCATATTTTTTCTTAGATAAACTACCTGAAATGGCTAATAATGTTAGCCAGGCTCCACAGTGTTCACCATGATGTCCAAGGGAAATACATCAGTGTAACTGAATGAAGAGTGACACAGAACGGTTACAGCATATATTGTGAAAAGTTGCATCTCTTTTCAGATGTGGAATCACCAACATTTAAGTTAGTTAATAGGCAATGACAACAGAGCTAATAATTGTCCATGCTAAGCTAACGTTACAGTAACAGGGACATGTTTGTTTATATGTTTGCAGGGACTTGGTGAAAACCATCAACCCAAGTACACACTACCTACCATGGACCACTTGTCAAATAAGTTAATCATCTTGTTATAGGTGGAGAAGAGCTACTCTAAACAGAAGATGGATGATGTGTCTGGGAGCAGATCCAGAGAAAGATGACTGAGCAGGTGAAATGTCATTCATGAACAACTGTTCTTTCAGCTATTAAAATCTGAAATATAAATACTAGTAATATTCTTTGTGGTCAACAGAGGAAGAATGTGGAGATGATGGGGTCACCATGCAGTCTGAAGAAAGGCCTGAGAATGAGGGAGTGGAGGATGAGGAGGAGAGTGTAAGTGTATGATGAAATTATATGATTTAATAATCTCTTTTTACTGATAATGCTGATGAACCTGTTGTTTGTTTAAGAACCACCTCCCTGCAGTCTGTCCAGAAAGTCTCCACTGGAGGAGCTTTTTGCTGAGGAAGAGGCACAGAACATGTCACAGCTCCATGTCCATGAAGAGAGGGCTGCAGATGTACCAGGACATCCCACCAGCCGTTCTGTCTGAGGACCCTGCTGCTGGTGGTGGAACCAACACTAGACTTATCCTTTGCTGTGAGATCTTGCATTCTCATAGTTGTGTTCAAGCTTCTCCCACACCCAGCAAACATGTTGTCCACTGCAGGAGACACTGTCTGTCCAGAACACGCACACATACTGCCTGAGAAGCAGATAGGGTTGTTATAGATAAACCGATTCGACTGGATATCCAGTTTGACAAGCTAGCAATGTGGTTGCATCAGTAGCAGTCATGTAAACCGACAGCAACCAGCCACAAATCCTGAGATGAACCGGTTGAAGAGACACGGACCAGGTATCGCAAGACTTGCTGGGTTGACAATGCGTTTCTAAAACAATGCGGGAGTTGGAAATGCCCGCAAAACTATTCTCACACATGCTCCGTAGCTCACCAAGACGACGAGCATGGATGTAAATAGTAGCAGCGCTAGTGGGTCACCGCGAAAGATTTTCAATACATCAGCCAGACAAAAATCTAAAGTGTGGAATGTTTTCGGGTTTTACAAGAAGGACGGAAAACTAGACAAAAGCCACGCTATTTGTTAGCTATGCAGAGCACCTCTGAAGTACACTGGTAGCACAACAAACCTTACCATACCATACCATTTTATTTATAAAGCACTTTAAACAGGAACAAGTCCACACAAAGTGCTGGACAAACAAACACGCAACAGGCAACACAGACAATGAAGTACAACACGAAAAACATAAAAACATTGCAGATCATAAATCAAACGATCCAATACAAATCAGCTGGCATTGAAAGCGATGGAGTAGTAGTGAGTTAGGGTTGACCAACATGCAACGAGGAAACACAGAGAGGAGTATGACGAACTTCTCAAGCCTCATAACAACGAGCAGGAGCATGTAGCTGCATCACAGAAAGCGACGGGTAACGTTATCACTAAATTTTACGGGCAACTCGGTGATAGTTCATCACGAGCTAAGGATATTACAGCAACAATATAGTCTGCTGTGTTTTGTTGCTGTCACTAGATGTATTCTGACTACTGTTTTTTGATTGTTTAAACTGCATTTAACCATACTGTACACTAAATGTAATGTCATGTTTTATTTCTAGGTAACGGGGGATTCAGTTCGGTCCAGTGCAGACTGATCCATGTCAGACTGAACCTGCAAATGGAGATGCGGACGTCTGCAATAATACACCCCAGACCCAAGATCAGCATAAAGCTTTGTGTTTTAACTTGTGATCAAGAATGAGCTGACTTTGTCTTAAACTTGTGCTGCAGTCATTGTATCAGCATAAAACACATTCACTATAATGAGAGAATCTGCATGCACAGAAAGAGTTAAATAATAATCATGATGATAATGATATATCTTTTACACATGTACACGAGTCCCTACATAAATAAATTCTGAACATCAGATGAAGATTTTTACATAAAATGGTAAAGTCAGTAAAAAAAAACTTCATGGCAAACATAGCCAGTAATATATGGTGCTTGTTTTCTATTTCAGATGATGAACCACCTTGTAAAAAGAAGAAAATGTCAGCGCTGGACGAGCTGTTGGGAGACTTTGAAGTGAGGATGGCAACTAGATCTGTGAGGGACCAGGCCAGTGAAGAAGTCAAGAGGTAAAGAGAGCGTGATCATTTGCCCCTGACAAAAAACCCACTACAGTGGTGGAAAGAGCAGCAGGACTAGCCACTGCTGTCATCTATGGCTAAAAGGTATCTTTGCATACCAGCCACCAGTGTGGCGTCTGAGAGAGTTTTAAGCAATGCAGGAGATATTGTTTCCACAAAACGCAGTCTACGCAGCAGCCCGATTTTTAACCAGTACACGCAAAAGTGAGCACATTACACCAGTCTTGGCCTCCCTGCACTGGCTACTGGTTCACCTTAGAGTCCAGTTCAAAATTCTCATGTATGTCTACAAATAACTGAACAGTCTCGCCCCCGCCTATCTCTCAGATCTGATACACCCATATGTCCCTCCACGTGCTTTGAGGTCAGAGGATCAGGTA
Organism: Garcialebias charrua; assembly: GCA_038048925.1. Classification (NCBI taxonomy): domain Eukaryota; kingdom Metazoa; phylum Chordata; class Actinopteri; order Cyprinodontiformes; family Rivulidae; genus Garcialebias; species Garcialebias charrua. The sequence goes on along the minus strand of JBBPBX010047766.1, from coordinate 11,298 downwards.
CTTTTAATAGTTCCAGGAACTCGCCTTAAACACAGAGGTGACAGGGCGTTCTCTGTAGCAGGACCAAGACTCTGGAATGAGTTACCTCTACCTGTCAGACAGGCCCCTCCCTCTCAGTTTTCAAATCCCGGTTAAAAACTCACTACTATTCTGTTGCTTTCAACACCAGCTGATTTGTATTTGATCGTTTGATTTATGATCTGCAATGTTTTTATGTCTTTCGTGTTGTACTTCATTGTCTGTGTTGCCTGTTGTTTGTTTGTTTGTTCAGCACTTTGGTTTGGACTTGTTCCTGTTTAAAGTGCTTTATAAATAAAATGGTATGGTATGGTACTCAAACATGAGCATGTGGATCAGCTGATTTTCTTTTAGAAAAAACTGCTGCAAAAAAGATGAGGATGATTATGATGAATAAAAATATATGTAACTAAGCACAAACATAAGGAAGTGAACTACTTCACTGTGTTTGATTGCAGATTTAACCTGACACATGAATGTAGAAATGCAGGACATTACTTTTGTTCAGACTACCTCCCCAGGTCAAAAAGCTGCAGTTGGATTTATTTTATACATGTAATCGGCACTTTGACTGTTGATATGTGCTGCTGATTATTCATGCTGCTGATCTGATCTCATGCAGCTGTTTTTATGACATGTTTTTATATTAATCCGTGCCCACCTTCTCACACAAACTCATGTTCGTGCTGCTGTTAGGCGTACTGTTCTTGCATTATGTTTTGTATTATTAAGTTCAAGTTCAAGTGTTTATTTGTCATATGCAGGTTAACACAGGGTTAACTTAGTACAATGAAATGCTCAGGATGAGAAAAAACGATTTTGACTGGCTAAAAAACAAACAACAAGCAAACAGGAAATACTAAAGCATGCAATAAGGGTACAAAATAAACTACCAAAAAGTGAAAAAGTAATTATATTTACAAAGTTTCTGAAGTGAAAAATAGTAAACAACATGGTAGAATTGTAATGGTGAAGCAGGATGAATTTGTGTGAATAACTATTTCACACATAAGGTAGTAATGAAATATAAGCTAAATTGCACATGATCTATATTGCACATAACTACCAAACTACAGGTTGTGTGACAGGTTATTGCACAGGAGCTTTGTGCTTAGCTTATTCCTGTTTTTTTTTTCCTAGTGAATTTTATTTTATTACATGCTGCTGTAACCATTTGTGCCTTTTATATTTTTTCTGTATTTCCTCATTTATTGATCCCATCAAACAAATACATTTTCTTTTAGCTGGTATTTTTAGGTCCATGTTTAAAAATAAACACATTTAACATGTGATTATTTTGTTTGGCTTTTTACTTTATTTTTACCAGTGCTTTACAGCACCCTTTTAGATATGATATATGTAGACTTTTACAAATTTAAAAATGCTCTAAGAATGTCACATTTATAGAAATGGTCCTTTTTCTTTCATAATGAAATATTTGTCTACATTAACAAATGTTAAAATGTAGAATTATATGAATTTGAATCGAATCGTTCCGTTTTTTAAATAATTTGTTTTTGAATTGAATCGTCTGTCCCACAGAGATGTACAACCCTAGAAGCAGATATGATCATTTTCCTCAACAAGAACAGTTTCTGATTTTATACTGTACCTGCTGCTAATCTGGACTGGATTGTACAAGTTGCTCTTTTTTATTATAATAATACTAATTTTGTTTGATATTCTGATGTAGGTTAGCCCATCAGTGGATAGCTCAGTAACATGACTGCAGCATCAGACACTGGACATGTGGAAATGTGTTTCCATGAGGTTTTCAAACATAAAGCTCTCTTGTGAAATGTATAACATATTGAAGTTCATAAGTTTGATATTTATATACTTGTTTAAAATAGACTTGTGAGAAATTCATAGTAAATTTAACAAAAATAAAAAAGTTCATAGCATTAAAATTCAAATAGAAGTTCAAATTATTTCATCCTGAAAGAACTCTGGCTAACTACTGTAGCTCTTTTATAACATGATGGAGTTAAACTCAAAGTAGTCTCCTCAGATAAATAGTGTTAACTTATTAGTTTTATAAGAAAGTTTCTGTTGTCTTATTATTTTTATGCCATGAAACAACTTCTGTTGTGACTTGGCGCTATACAGTACTGTATAAATAAACTGAACTGAATTGGCGTCTTTTTTTAACCCGCCTACAAAAAGAATCGGAATCTAAACGAAGAATCGGAACCGGAATCACTCAAATTCAAACGATTCCCAACCCTACTAAATGCACATAACAGTATATTAAGTTCTCCTTGTTTATGAACTTGAAATGAAACTTTTCAAATAAGAAGAGTAAATGAACCGTGTCTTCTATTTCATTTAAAAAACACAACAGCACAGAACTGACAACAAATGGAGATTTGGCATGAGATGGAACAGAATGGAAATGCACATCGCCCTGATGTGTTTCTGCGTGATTCGGTGGAGCTGATAAGATGCTCTGAATAAAAGGGCATCGTTATTTATTGCTTTTTCCCTGGTTTGGAATGAATAATGAGGAATAATGAATCAAGAGTGTCCTCTACGTTCCCCGTTGTCCTCAGCTTCTCCTCAGCCTGGTTTTAAATAGATTCTGTGGAAATAGTCACTGAGGAGACAAACGGCTCTGACAAAGCAGTGTGTGTGTGTGTGTGTGTGTGTATGTGTGTGTATGTGTGTGCTTCAGTGTTTATGCTGCCTCATACATATTAGTGTGAGTATGTGTAAATTCATCCAAGACTCAGTCTGATCCAGTGACTTTACCTTCATCTATAATTAAATTTGTATAAATCAGGCTGTCAGTCACTGCTGTAACGTTGGGGGGCAGGTTGGGTTGGGGGCACGTTAATGACTGTGGGGCTATTCTGAGGTTCACATTGACCTGACAGGTACACACTTTCATCATCATATCCAACAATTCATTATTCTTCATTGTGCGGCTCTCGTCTCAGTTCTTCCTCCTCGGTGTATTTTTAGAAGCTTGCATTGAATAAAAAGCTCGCTTGTTTCCAGGATTCTGTTTGACAAAGTAAAAAAGTGTCTTGAAACCACCAGATTTTGGATTCTGTCCATGTTTTTTTACAGATACACTGACCTGATGGTCAAATAAAGACCCACAGGGTGACTTCAGTTGTTGCAGCTCTTGTTGACCTTCCTCCATAAAGAACTCTGTGCTGATTTTGGCTGCTGGTGGCTGCACAGATGAATCATTTTCAAAAGGCTTTTGAGGACAGCAGATGCTTTTATAGATTTAGCATTCACTGGGTTTTATGTCTGTTGCAACAAATACATTTACAGACTTGCACTTAAGATGATTTTTCATCTTTTTTATGCATTTTGTGCCACACAAGCAGGGCCAGCCCAAGCCTCCATGGGGCCCTCAACAAAATTTGGCTTGTGGCCCTCCATCTCTGCTAATGATGTGGATTACTGCAGTCAACAGTCAGATGATCAGATCATTCACCACCTAACATAAACTCATTACAACTCTGACAGCCCTGTTTACATTATCCTATATGTGTAGTGGTACTTTGTACAACAATTTGCAAAAGCTGAACTTAAAATATTCAACACCCTTTACATGTGACTGTTTGTTAATTCTTCCTTAATACGTCACAAACTTCCTAAAACCTCCTGGCTTTTCTGGTTGTAAAGTATGACATCACTGTAGAAATGTGATGGCCAACTTTGTTGTCAATACTAATCACTGCCCGTCTGCTCTGTCGTTCTTGTGCTATGTGTAACACGGGAGGAAGGGCCCAGACTTGGAGCACTCCTGGTGCCTATGAGCAAGGCAACACTGCAAACTGAAAGTGGAGGTGAGGAAATGGGGGTATAGGTGCATTCATGGGCCCAACACGGGTGGTAATTTACAGCCACTTCTACATAAACACTATTTTGAAACTAATAAACTACCCTGGTTACACATGGAAGATCTCAAATAGTTTGAGCTTGGAAAAGCTCCTCTCTGCAGATGCAACTGTGTCAGTCATATAGAAATCATTAACAAACAAAAAAAAAGAATTAGGTACTGAAGAAACAGGCTGGCTCATGAAGGCCCTGTGGAAAAGAGCACAGAACCCAAGGTGCATATTCTAGACTTGCCCTGATGTGAGGATTTTAATAATAATGGGTCGTGGTCTAAAGTGGGTCAGACTGAGGAGGCAGGAAACTCCAGGGCTGGATCCTGTCTGCATCCAAAGGAGTCAGCTGTGGTGGTTTGAGGATCTGACTAGGATAACTTCTGGTCTGCAGTGATCATTAACCCTCTTGGATCTGAGGTCACTGCGGGGTCCTCATGAGGACCAGAGAGTACCGGAGAGAGGGATGTGTGGTTTGTCTCCTGGACCTGTTACCTCCACAACTTGAGCACAGACGAGCAGAAGCAAATTAAGGCAGAAGACAACTTTACCACAAGTTTCTCTGTGTCAGGTAAACGTACTGAAATATTTTCAGTTGCCATCTGATGTGGGCAGGTGCATGTGACACCGGGACAGCGTGTGAAAAACTGAGATGACTCAAAGTTTGTCAGAGCAGCAGTGTCTGACAGTCCAGATGTGAGCTCAGAACAAACCAAACTGTCAAATCTGCTCAAGTCTCTCCAGTTTACATGAATTTAGCTTTTTAATTTGTTTCTCTCACTTCTTCCAGCTGAGGATGTTTTCATTCACTAAGGACTGAACCTGAGGAGGTTTCATCTGTTGTGGACAACAAGAAAAACTACTCTCGATAGACTTTAACAACGCAGGATGGGACAGACGAGAACTGAAGAGAAACACCGCGTCAGCAACCATTTATTAAACTTGACTGTAAAAAACAGAACTGTAGTTAAAATATGTAGTAACTTTGTTCTTGATTCACAATACAGGTAGTCCCCGACTTACGAACGAGTTCCGTTCCTACGCGCCGTCGTATGTCAAATTTAGACGTAAGTCGGAAAACACATACACACTGGCCGCCCCATATTCACGTACATGTACGTTACCGTACAGTTACCAAGCACTTCGCCTATCCTAACACAGTACCCTACATAATTATCAAAAAACACATGCAGTACATTTGGAGCCATAATGAAGGAAAAAAGAGATAATTTCTTACTGGGAGCTGGTGAAGCCTTCCTCCGTCTGTTAGCATGTTAGCTCGTTGTACATCCGAGCTCTGCAGCTTCCTGCTGCTTCACGCGGTCCACAGCATTTACAGCAAGGTCTGTTAGCATGTTAGCTCTTGCTCCTCCGGTCCAGCTCCGCTGTTTCTGCCGTCTGGTGACACCATCCACCCGTACATCCTACAGTAAGGTCCGCACCTTTTGTTTACGACGTAAAACCGCCCTCCTAACCTCCTCTGCTCCGGTCTGCCTGAACAATGAGTTCTCTGTAGTAACTTTCCACTGACTGGATCAAGCTACCTCTCCCCTCTCCCTTCTGTAAACCTCCTGTAAATTTCCGCTGTCCTTCGCTGAGTTTTGGTACCGTATTCTTTAGTGTAAAGGCGCATAAACCGCGTAACTCGAACAATGCTTTTCAATGGGAGGGCGTTCGTAACCGCAAAACGTCGTAACCCGAGGACTACCTGCAATACTCAGTTTTCTTTACGCGATTCTCATTTCCTGGTCGAGGGGAGCTGGTGTCTATCTCCTGTCGTCGCTGTGCAGGAGGACACCTGGACATGTCCCTGGTCCATCGCAGGGACACAGAGACAAATGAGACAACCATGACACTCAGTTTGAAACTAACATGCATGTTTTTGGTCTGAGGGAGGAAACCAGAGAACCTGCAGAAAACTTCTGCACGCAGAAAGGCTGGGAGGCAAACCTGCAGCTTTCCAACCACTGAGCCATCATTTCTAGACGTAAAATATTAAATATTGGTGATGTTTAATTCCACATAGCCTAATTTCTTGGTATTTTTATGGGTGTAAATAGTTTTTTGCAGGTAAATGTTGCTCAGAAACTTCTGATGAACTTTACCAACACTGCGGTGATAGACAGTCCAAACACCACCGCTGTTTGTGTTTGTGTTGTTAAAAATGTCGGTAATAAAAAGAAGGTCCACAGATAAAGCTGGAGAAGTGCTGCAGCAGCTCCATGTTTCCTCAGGGAGCAGAGAACCGTCCAGCTCTCCGTGCACACACACACACACACATACACTCAGCTGAAACAACCACACAGACACATGTTGTGTGTTTTTAGGTTTGGAGGGACCAGCCTGCAGGATGTAGCTGGACGCTTCGGTGTTTTGAACATGTTACGTCATTCGTCTGGATTAAAACCATGTTCCAGCGAGCTCTGCAGCTCGAGTGTGTTCAAAGTAAAACTGTAACTTCCTGTTTGACATAAAATATAACTTTGCTGTGAATAACTAACTAACACTGCATGTGTGTGTCTGAGCAGAGGCATCCTGGTCCACGTCGTGTGTTTTATCTGTAACAAATGCAACCTACACCTGGAGAAGGACACAATGTGCATTTCTACCAAAAGCACAAACTACTGCAGTTTTTAATTCAAGTTTAAGAAAAATTTTAATTAAGATATTTAATAATTGTGGGAACATATAGTTAGAGAACAAACCTATAACTTTTTTTTTTCCCATTTATAGATGGCCTCCCTTCACACCTTATAGCCATCCTCTCACTCCAATATGTATTTTTTTTTAATTTTTTTTAATTTATTTTTTAATTATTATTTTTTTTAGAGAGAGAAAGAAAGAAAGAAAGAAAAGAGAAAGTAAGACAACACAACAACAATTATCCACAAAAAGAGCACAAGGCAAACACACCAAACCTCCGTCCACAATCCTGCAAAGCACATGACAGAACACAGCAACGAAACATACAAGCATAAAGACTGATAATATTCATGACCTTGCATTAGATTTCTATATATAAACATACCCATACCTACAAATATATATACAGTATACATACATATATATTTATATTCATTTATATACCCATCTACATATATCTACATATACATCCCTGCATCCATTTGTGTGTGGTTGTGAGCATGCATAAGTGAATAAGGTTCCTCCAATAGAACATTTAGTAGCAACTGTGAAGCATCAGAGATCCGTCCCCCCAAAGCCCGAGACAGACGAAGGGGCGATCAAGGCCCAAGACCCCAGGAAGGACCCCGAGCCCAGAGTCCCCAGGACCACCCGAACAGGACGAGCCACTTGTCCACTCCCCAGATCCGACCAAGGGGAAGAACCGGACGAACCCCACCAGCGACCACACACATGACCCCCCGGGGTCAACCGCGACAAATACACAGGCCCCCGCCGGAGCCCGCTGCACCGACGTAGCCCCAGGGCCGGTCACCGAGGCTCGGGCACCGGGGACGCCCATCCCTCAGGCCCAGACCCGACAGGACCAGAGGACCCGAGCCCCACCAGGCAGCCACCAGGCCGAGCCGACAAGCGCCCAAGCGCCCAGCCCCAGATGTGAGGGCCCCAAGCACGCCCGCAGGCAGAGGAACACCCACCAGGGGGCCACGTGGCAGGAGCGCGACACTAGGTAGCCTCAGAAGTATCAGAGAGGGGGCAGTCCAAGTCCCAGCCTGACACTTAAACATTCATACACAGACACACTCATTCAGACCCACCCTCACCCTCAGTCACAGAAAGACAAACAATAACGACACGCTCCATTCATAATCCCGATGCACACTCTATACCCCCTAGGTCCAAGACATGTACCTGCTCCCTACATGGGGCAGCCCACATCCAAACCCAGGAGGTAGGCCCATTCATTCTGGGGTGGAGAGTAGCAGACATCCAAGATCCGGCCCACCCCGCGCCCTGCCGACAGGACAGGACACCCGAGTCCAAGCAGCCCCAGGGGGAGCGCACTGCCAGCCCCGCCCACGGCGAACCCGCAGGCCCCGAACCCCCCCACACCCCAGCACAACCCCTGACGGCCCACCCCCAGAATGTCCGCCAGGCAACCAGGGGGGTAAGAGAAAAATAAATAAATAATATATATATATATATATATATATAAATAAATAATAAATAAATAATGAAATTAACAAATCAAGACCCCGACACACACACCCCCGTCCCCAAATGTACTGTTGGTGAGTGTTGTTGTAAAGTGTACTTAAAAGGGAAAGAGAAGGAGCAAAGGCTAGCATTGTACCAGTTTCCCCTCCACTCCAACTCTAACCCAGGCCCTATTGTCTAAATGCATAATGTTGAGTGAGCATAGGCATGGGGGCGAGATTGATGTCATCCCGCCACCCATAGCCATAGTGCTCACTCCATTCCCTATATGTGACTTTTATGAAGATGTTTATGAATGAATGTCTAAAGTGTATATAAAATTGAGTCCCAGGTGCTCTGAACAACAGAGATGTAAAACCATTGCAGCACACCCGAGACTCAAATTCCCTACATGTATTAATTTAAGATGAAGAGGGCGGAGGTGTGTGGTGAGGGATGGGGAGAAAATATCTGCAGGCACAGTGCTCCCACAGCGAGTCAGCTCCCCCGCTGACCCTGCGTACCCCCCCCCCAGTTCGCCAAGGTCCACCCAAGGAGCGATGTAAAAGAAACACCTCTCCGACCGCCAGGCCATTGAGCCAAGACCAGAGAGGGACACGGCCCCGGGGGCCGCCAACAGCAGAGCCAACAAACCTATAACTTGAACGAATGACAGTTTATTAACAGTAAAACTGTTGTTGTTGTGAGTAAAATATTTTTCTTTTATTCGTCTTCCACATAGTCTGTCAGTGTTTCCAACACTGCAGGACGTATCAAGTAGAAGAAGAAGCCTCCATGAGGGAGACTAATCAGAAAAAAGGTTTCTGTGTTGCTGAGTGTAATGATCGGACTCTGCACTGATGGAAAAACTGGTCTCGTGCTTTGATTAGCCTGTTTCACATTGATGGGAGCGACAGGGTGAGATGAGCAGTGGATGGAGTGATTCTCCCATCATGCCTTGCACCAATCGTACATCTGTGAATGGAGCACTGCTATAACCTGGGGTTACTTTTTTACCTTTACTTAAACAGAACGTGGTCCAGACGTCCAGAGGCAGGCGGAGAGCAGGGGGTCGATACCAGAGAGTCACAGGCCCAACACATCCCAAAATCTATATCTATCCATCCATCTATCTCTCGATGGATGGATGGACGGATGGATGGACGGATAGATAGATGGATGGATAGATAGATGGATGGATAGATAGATGGATGGATAGATACCCTTACGAAACAAAAATATATTGGAATATATTGTAAAATATATTGGAATATATTGTAAAATATATTCCAATATATTATAATATATATATTATATATTATAATATATTCCAATATATTATAATTCCAATATATTATACAATATATTCCATTATATAGAAATGTTATGATATATTTTCAAATATACACAAAGACATGTACACAATATATGTGAATATATATTGTGTATATATGGATACAAAAACGACCCACATATCTGCATAGTTTTCCCACTGTAGCTGACTTTATTTTTTAAGTTAGCAGGTTTACAGAAACAAAAGTCATTGATGAATTTTGCAATGTCCCTAAAGGTAAGGAACTAAAAACTTTTTTGACAAAGATAATTGAAAAAAAAAAAAATACAGAAAAAATGAATCATAGAACATTATAACTTCAATTTCAATACAAAATTTCATGAAGGGCATCAGTAAAGGTAACAGCCCTAAATTGCTTTGAGATAGTGAAAAAACCCTCAAAAAGAATGTTGCAAAATAGAAATGAAGTAAATACCAATCACATTGGTGTAACTGCTACAAAATGTACATATATGCTGCCAATAATTGGGCAACTTACTATCTCATACTATGCTACTATGATTCTCTTTATGTACTGGTGAAGATCACTCAACGCTGCCCCACGAAGGCTTTGTTTGGCCTATTATCTAATTAATTCCACTAGGAATTCTTTGACCTCTTTGAGGCATTCAAACCACTAATATAGCATCAAAGTTTCAGTTTATCACAGCCAGGTGATCATGAAGTATGGAAAAAATGAGACATTACATGAGAGAATGAAGAAATACAGTAAAAATAACTTTGTCAAACTTGGGAGAAAACTGCACATTTTAAACCCTTCATCCCAATATATGTACACTGTATGGATGATTTTAGGGTACAATTTCAGAAGATGGACATTGAGGCAAGAAAAACTTTTATAAAATCAATGTAATTTGAAGGTAATATTCAAATGAAGTGGTTGAGTGACTTTCGTTAGGTATTCTTCAGGAAAAAATACTTAAAGGAAGATTTGTGCAGTTAATGTTTTTAATAACTAACATTTATATTTATAATGTCTAACATATATAAATATCTTGAACACACACACACACACACACACACACACACACAACCACATATATATACACAATTAACTTAAAAGTCCTACATATTTATCTGAAGTAAATATTTTACTGTTAGTTCAAGTGCACTCTTAACCCTGATATTTATTGTATTTAAACTTTTTAGTAATCATTACTTTTTCTTTTATGTTTTGTAAAAATGTTGTCTCATTACTAAATACAAATAAGTTTACTGTACTTTTTTACTAAAATATAGAGAGTGTACCTATTTTTTTAAGCAGATTACTAAAGATATTTTTATTTTGACATGAAGGGGCTGAAATTGGTTCTAATAGGGAACTAAAGTTGGAAGATGTCGCTGCTCAGCTGAGTAGTGATGAAGGGAAAAGAAAGATATTTCGTTTTAAAAAAAATACTGGACTCAATAAGAGAATTTGAGAAAAGAAATTAATATATAAGCACCAAGAGATGGCAGTAGTGCAACAATGATGGATGCAAGCTGCCGTTAAAAACCAAGGAAGAAGAAGAAGAAGAAGAAGAAGATGAAGGGACTGGGCCCTACTGCGCATGTGCGGGCAAGTTCAACTTCCACACACAGCTCTGCCGCTCTTGAGACAAAGTGGTCTAGTACTGTAAGTAACAACTATTTTATATATTTGTAGACATTTCTCTATGTAAAAGATAGCTGTGCAGATGTAACTTCACATTACAGTTACAGCCGACCGTTATTGTAATTTTGGTAAAATTGAGGGTTTTTGAGTGGTGAGTGCTAATGTTTTAGCTTAGCGTTAGCATGCTAACTTTATCAGTTCACAGTTTATTACGGAAAGTTGCTTTAGGAGATATGTAGGCTGCTGAAAGCAACCTTTATTACACAAGTTTATGCCGAGTGAATCCTGTCTGTGATTTTTTTTTAATATCTTAAATGCGCTCCACTCCAGTTGTATCAATTCAGCTAAGTTGATTAGCTTAGCTT
>JBBPBX010047765.1:0-26020 GCA_038048925.1 Garcialebias charrua | reverse complement strand
TTTTTTTACATTAAAACCCAAAAGATAAAGAAAATAAAACCATATCTCATAGTATATGAAAGAATACATAAAATGAAAGGTGGCAGAAAGAAGAAGAAATCTTATTTTATCTGCCCCTTTTTTCAAAAACAAAACAAGTTCAAACAATCAATTCAAACAATAATCTTCTATAAGTAACAGAGCAAAAAGCTAACCTAATACTGGTTATTTAAGTTACAGAATTTAATGCATTCCTGTATTATTTGTTCCTATTTTTGGTATAAATATCAAACGATGCAAAAAATTTGATACAATAAGGAACCTAAAATTATTGTTTTAAATAAATGTTCCATTTGTTTACATTGTTGTTTATTCTTTTCAGCTTGTCAGTTACAAAACTGAAACTAAATTTATGACCATTTTAATAGAAAAATCGTTTCTGAATCAAAAATCGTTTCTGAATCGAAAAATCGTATTTTGAATCAAATCGTGACACCAAAAATTGGAATCAAATCGATTCTCCAGAGACTGAGAGATTCGCACCCCTACTGTACATTGTGCAAGACGTTGGTTTGAAACACTTCAATGTGCTTGTGCGCTCTCTGATGGTCTGGGGGCCCTAAGCAGCAGCTGTAGGCACTTCATCAGACCAGGACCCTGTGGTCTACACTCATCTTCAGGTCAGAGGTCACTCTGTCAGGGATGAAGACGTTCACATCCTTGATAGAGAGGACTGATGGCTTGAGGGAGGCCATCTTTGTGAGGAGAACCTGTTCATCGTTAAACAGGGGTGGAGGCCTCCATGTTCAACTGACCCCCCTCTTATAATGCTGTTATTGCTAGTATCGCTCAGCCCTCTGTGAATAGCAAGCGTCATCAGGGTGCTAACAATCAATTGTTAGATTGACGGTCCTTCTTTTGCATGTGAACAATTAGTTTTGGCTGCTAAAAGACTGGTTGATCCACTTTGAGAAGGTGCTGAAGACTGTTGAAGCTCCTCAGACTGAAGAAGTCTTTTGCATGAAAGACGAAATGCTTCAACAAGAAGAATCCATCCAGAGGACCTGACTCAACTTTGTTAGACACAAAAGGTTCTCACAAAACATAATGATAGCTATTGTTTATGCGTTGATACAGATGCCACAGTCTGAGAAATTATGACACAAATTATTAGGGGGACACGTTATATGAAATACTTTGTATTAAAGCAGAACAGAACATCAATAAACTTCTATTAAAAAAAACCTGACTGGAAAAGCTGGAGTTTTATTTAATGCAAAGCTTTGAAAATTCTGTGAGTAGACTGTGAGTGCATTTTTGTATATACAGGTAGTCCTCGACTTACGACGGCCTCGAGTTATGACGTTTCGCGGTTACAACGCACCTCCCATTTAAAAATAAAAAAGAAAAAAAATTAAATATTATTTTGAAATTTTTATTTTGAAAAGCCGAGTTACGCAGTTTCCGGCAGTTTCCGGTTAGCTGCGGAGGCTACAGCTGCCCTGTACTCTCTAAAAAAGCTAAATCTGGTCCTCTGGACATTCAAAAAACAAAACAAAACTGTACATAATACAACTTACTGTTACTGTGTGTACTGTGAACGCGGTTTTACATCGTAAACGAATTCGTACGGAGGATGGACCGAGCTGTACGTTGGTTTTACGACGTAAACGCAATGGAGAATTTGGAGGAGGGACGGAGGAACGGCTTCACCAGCATACCAGTAAGTTATTACCGTATTTTCCGCCCTATAAGTCACACCGCCCTATAAGTCGCACCAGTCCAATTATGTCCAATAAAGTGGAAAAATCCATGTATAAGTCGCACCAACCTATAAGTCGCACCAACCTATAAGTCGCACCAGTCCAATAAAGGGGAAAAATCCATGTATAAGTCGCACCAACCTATAAGTCGCACCTCACTGCACAAAACGAGCACACGCAGCAACAACAGACCTGCAGTGCAGCAAACAGACCTGCATCTCTTTGATCTTTAAAGATAAACACATAAAAATTATATTTTTGTTAGCTGACATTACAGTAAAAGTGTGTCTCAGTTTAACTTTTCTTGATAAATGCACTTTTTTTTTTCTTCTTTCGGCTTTTTTCCCTGCGTTAGGGGTCACCACAGCGATCTAGTCGCACGAAGATTTGGCAATTGTTTTTACGCCGGATGCCCTTCCTGACACAACCACAGACCACCGAGCAACCACAGCCCTCTGTGTGGAGTAGAGAGCTGATATCTAGGGTTCCCGGGGGAGCAGATGGTGTGGGTTAAGGGCCTTGCTCAAGGGCCCAGAGTGGGGCAGATGAGGGTGGAGACAGGTGTGACCGCTTCACTTATCCCACCCACATCTTTGATGTTGTCGGTACCGGGGCTTGAACCGGCGATCTTCCGATCACAAGCACACCTTCTTAACCTCTGCGCCACCACTCCCACGACAACACTTTGACGGTTAAAAACCGTTAAATTAAGTGACAATTTTTTGACCAAAGTAAAAAACCGAAAAATCCACGTATAAGTCGCACCGGCCTATAAGTCGCAGGGCTTGGAAATGTTTGCAAAAAGGTGCGACTTATAGGCCGGAAAATACAGTAACTATTTTTCCCCTTCATTATGGCTCCCAAATGTGTGTGTTTTTTGATAATTATGTAGGGTACTGTGTTGGGATAGGCTACGTGCTTGGTAAAATACAGTACTGTACGTATAAGGTGAAGTATTTACGTATGTTCCGATTTACGTCGAAATTCAGGTTACGACGCAGCGTAGGAATGGATCTCCGTCGTAAGTTGAGGACTACCTGTATTGTATATTCCATAGTGATATGAAATGCTGTCCTTATGATAGGTGTTAATGTGGTAACATGACTGCTCTCACTTTACTGGACTATCTTCTACCTCTGATCCTTTACACTTGATCCTGTTTGTGTTGTTCAGTCGAAGAGAGGAGGGTGTTTGGTTTGAGACCTCACGGGTTGCACGTGCTCCTCGTAGACACAGTTCTGTTGGTGCCCTCAAGCCTTGACCCTCGGTGTGAACTGGACTGGTTCTCAGTCAGGTGTGAGGTGTTTGACATAAGAGTCAGCTGACTCTAAATCTGGGACCATGGTTCTTGGCTGAAATTAGACAAAATGCTTTCTGCAGGTTGGTGGTGAATCTCTGCCTCGCGTGGAGGAGTTCGAGTTATTCAGTGGCTCTTTCACGAGCGATGGTGGGGTGGAGGAAGAGATGGACATGTGGACGGGCTGTAACGAGTGTAACGAAAGTCTGACACGGTGAAGAATGATCTGAGCCCAAAAGCAATGCTCTTGATCACCATCTGGGTTCCAAACTTCGTCTATGGTCAGGAGGTAGTAAAAGAACAAGAATCCAGGTACAAATAAGCTTCTTCTGTAGGGTGTCTGAACTGAAGTTTCACCGACCGGGGGAGCGTGGAGTAGTGCTTAAAGCGTCTTATGCACAGAAACGAGTCAGGTGAGATGGTTTGTGCACCTGGTTAGAATGTCACCTGGTCACCTCTGCAGGTTTTCCAGGCACATGCCTCAGAGAAGACCTCAGGGGAGAAGATGGCTGTTTTGAAATCAAGTTGACTCAGTATTTTGATTCATTGACAACCCTTCAGAGGTGCACTGTCATTCAGGATAAAAGCACTTCTTCAAGAATACAAGTTGTGTTATTACAAGACATTAAATTCATCATTATTGGAAAAACTATTTTGATAAATGGGGTTGGGTAAATGGGAGTTTTCTTTCTTTTGCTTTTTTTAATATAAATGAGCATGTGCTTGTACTATATCTTATTCCAAGCCAAACGTCTTGGACGTGATCTGAGTTTGTGTATGACTGAACAATTATACCAATGTTTTAAAACACATAAAATATACATGTGAGCACAGACGCTCTGTTTGTTTAAGGAAAAGGGTTTTTATCTCGCCTGTCTTGAGCTGAGGTCTTGTTCTGTTTGCACACAGTTTGAGAGTGAACACAAGCCCTGCTGTCCAACATAATTAGACACTTTGACTCGAGAGTTTACTGCGAGAGCAAACAAAACGCTCGCCCGCTGATCCTGCTGCATCAGGATGTCGTCTGTTGGGCATGTCAACAAACGCGCCGTCATTCCAACCGGACACGTCCGCCGCAAACGTCTGCAAAGTCTAAAGCTGCAATGAGACTTTTGAGCCTTAAAGTCGGCAAATATAGCCTGCGGGGGAAAAAATGGTAAAAAGACTTTGTCAATAGGGTGTGCATCCTGTTGGGATACTCGTGTTTATTGTTTGACATGCAGCATTATGCGGACACTATGGATTCTGAGCATTTTAGACTACCTGAAATGTTTAAACTGACTTCAGTAGATATGTCTTCTGCTTCCTAGAGCAGACAATGGAGGCTATGTGATTACAGCTATGTTCTTTATGATGGGAGAAAATGGTTTTGAAAGTGATCCTCAAAACAAAGGCCTGATTTTGACAGCTGAGGTGCTGCGCTTTGGAATAATGGACAGTGACAGTGGATAAATGTGAACAAGAATGTGCGGATCAGCTCTGTGAGGTGCTGGCTGACATCTTCACCACCTCACTTTCACTGGAGTCAGTTCCCACCTGCCTGAAGACCGCGACCATCATCCCAGTCCCAAAGAGCTCCACAGTGACTGGTCTGAATGACTATAGACCGGTGGCCCTCACCCCGATAGTCGCTAAATGTTTTGAGAAACTGGTCATGTCCCACATCAAGACAACCGTCAACATCAACGAGGACCCTCATCAATATGCATACCGCGAGAACCGATCAACAGAGGACGCCATCTCCTCTGTGGTCCACACTGCTCTCACCCACCTGGATCAGAAGGACTCATACGTGCGTCTGCTCTTTGTGGACTTCACATCTGCCTTCAACACCATGATCCCCCAAACTCTGATAGACAAACTATCCACACTTGGACTAAGCCCCTCCATTTGTAACTGGGTACTAGACTTCTTAACAAACAGACCACAGTCCGTGAAGATCCACAACTTCTCCTCCTCCACCATAACCCTCAGCACTGGCTCTCCCCAAGGATGTGTGCTGAGCCCTCTTCTGTTCACTCTGCTCACATATGATTGTACAGCCACACATCCAGGCTGTCATATTGTTAAGTTTGCAGATGATACAGCGGTGGTGGGATGCATCACAAACAATGATGAGTCCAGCTACAGACAGGAGGTGGAACACCTGGAGAGCTGGTGCAAAGAGAATAATCTTCACATGAATGTGAAGAAGACAAAGGAGATGATTGTGGACTTCAGAAGGAACAAACACACCCACGCCCCACTGAACATAAGTGGATCTGCGGTGGAGGTGGTCTCCAGCTACAAGTACTTGGGTGTACACTTGAATGATAACCTCAGCTGGAGCAACAACACCACCAGCCTGATCAAGAAAGGTCATCAGAGACTCTACTTCCTCAGACGGCTGAGACGAGCTGGTCTGAGCAGCCCAGTTCTCACCTCCTTCTACAGGTGTGCAGTGGAGAGCATCCTGTGCTCCAGCATCAACGTGTGGCATGGAGGCTGCACAGTTGCAGAGAGGAAAGCTCTGCAGAGAGTGGTGAAGGCTGCACAGAAGTCTGTTGGAGTCAGTCTCCCCACCATCACAGACATTTACACCTCCAGATGCAGGAAAAGAGCCACCTGCATCATGAAAGACCTCACTCACCCAGCACACTCACTCTTTGCCCCACTCCCCTCAGGACGGAGGTTGAGGAGCATCAAATGTAGAACCACTAGACTGAGGAACAGCTTCTACCCTGAGGCTGTTAGACTCATGAATAAATAAATAATAAGAATAAACACTGCAAAATATCACATCATGCTGATGCTGATCTGTTTTCTTGTTGCTGTGTTCATCTGTGACCATCTGCTCATACAGACTCATGTTCGTGCTGCTGTTTATAATGATGTTTTTCTACTACATTAGGGCTTAGTGTATTACTAGTTGATGTTTTTCTTAGTTAATCCTAGATGTTATTACTGTTTTTCTCTTGCATTTGTTGTTGGATGTAACTGGGACCCTGTGTACATAATCTCGTTTTCATCACATGTACCACATGCGGTGCAAATGACAATAAAGACTCTCTGACTCTGACTCTGATAAAGGCGGAGCAGACGACATCGCTGGGTGCCGTGGTCTGCTCCTGATACAATGAAGTCATGATAATTTTAGTAACTCACACCAAATGTACGAAATATGTAAACGCGTCACTTATCTTATCTCACTGCTTCGCCCTCATATGCAAATGTGATTTGTCTTAACTGTTGCTTGCTGGTAGAGTTTTTGCTGTATCATATGGTGTCCTGTAAGACAAAATGTGATAGATATTTTTTGTAATACCACTGATTACCCTCATGTTACCTTCCTTTTTTTCCATATCTAAGATTGTGGCGGCGCAGTTTAATTGTTGCTGCGGCTACGCGCACTCGCCCCCATCTTAAGGACGGGTGTGCGTCAATTGCAATGTTTTTGTGCCCCGGTGCAATGACGATGCCAATAAAGATATATTCTATTCTATTCTATTCTAAAGTATTAAGGAGCAATCTGTGACAACAACACAGAGAACGCTTTTCAAACAGTACTGTATTTTCTGGCCTATAAGTCGCAACGGAGTATAAGTTACATCTGTCCAAAAAAGTATAATAATTTGGAAAAATTCATAAACATGTTGCTTCGCCGTATAAGTCACATCTATTATGCATCACCGCTGACTTGTCGCGTTTGTTACACGTCAACACTGACAACCCGAAAACGTGGGCCGGTGTCGTGCCAAAAATCAATTGGCTGCCAAATGGTGGCCGCGGGAGCGTGCACGGGAGAACTTTAACAAGAATTTAACAAGATTAACACTTAAAAACCATTATTTGTTTGTTCAAAATATAGCAAAGGTGTGTCTCAGTGTAACCTTTCCTTAATAAATGCATTTTGACGGTCAAATCAGCTGCATTTCAAAAGCCGATTTGCGGAAGCAGGAGTGTGCAAAGGGACGACTTGCTGCGCATTTCTTCAAAATTTAACAAGATAACCACCAAAAAAAACATTTATTTCTTTGCTTGAAATTATAGTAAAGCTGTGGCTCAGATGAACTTTAACTTAATGATAATGCACTTCAGTGGTCAAATTAGCTGCATTTTGCCGGGGCGGCACAGCGAAATGAAGCTGATTTGACGGTTGCTCCAGGCATGATCCCTGAGCTGGAGGAAGGTGGCAGGCTATGGCAAGCCGATTTCGTCATTAATAACCACTTTTACCTATTACATGACACAATGGCATGCCTTACTATTTTAGTGCCATCTAGCTGCTGAAAATGGTAGTGTTCAATATTTTCACTGTCAGAATGAATGTAAACGGTCATATCTCAGTCAAAAATTTGTTTATAAATATGGGGAAAAAATCCATAAATAAGTCGCTTCAATGTATAAGTCACAAGGTATGCAAATTAGGCAAAAGGGTGCGACTTATAGGCTGGAAAATACGGTAGGCATTCTAGTAAAAGCTGTGAGATAAGAATCGAATGTGGCGAGTTTGAGGAAACTGTATCAGCGAGAAGAGGTGTGTGTACTTTAAGTGTCCGGAGGTTAGTGTTTTAGTGCCTATGAGCAGGTGAGCTCAGGTGTTTTACTTGGCTGAGCTTAACCCGCTTACCGGTGAATTAAAAAGCTCCATGAGGCGTTCCACAGTTTGAGAAAACTTGTAAAACCGTGAATGCGGGACAAATGATCTGCACACGACTTCAGGTTTTTACTTTTCCCTTATTGTTTCCCCTGCTGTTCCTCNAAATTCGCAACCCGGAAGTCCGCTCGTAAATTTCGCCAGCGCACCTAAAAACACTCTATTTTCATCTAAAAACTACTTTTGAGTGCATAAAAATGATCGGAAACGTGTGTTTATATGCTTAACTTGCTAACTGTAGTGGAAAAACACATGAAAACTCAGTATTTTTTTCGTTTTTTCCAAAAATTCGCAACCCGGAAGTCCGCTCGGAAGTCCGCTCGTAAATTTCGCCAGCGCACCTAAAAACACTCTATTTTCATCTAAAAACTACTTTTGAGTGCATAAAAATGATCGGAAACGTGTGTTTATATGCTTAACTAGCTAACTGAAGTGAAAAAACACATGAAAACTCGGTATTTTTTTCGTTTTTTCCAAAAATGTGCAGCTCGTAAGTCTGGGACCTCGCAGATCAGAGCGCTCGTAAATCGGGGACTACCTGTATATATATATATATATGTATATATATATATATATATATATATATATATATATATATATATATATATATGTATATATATATATGTATATATATATATATATATATATATATATATATATATATACAGGTAACCCCCGACCTACGACCCCATCGACCTGCGAACCACGGGACCTACGAACATATCATATTTAATAAAAATATGAATTTAAAAAAAAAAAAAAAATTTTTTTTTTTTTTTTTGTGTTTAAATGTTCTTAATTTCATGTGTACATCACTTTGTTGCAGCTCTGGTTGTTTTAAAGGCTTTATAAATAATAATTATGATAAAAAAGATCATTTCTGATCATTTTTGAGCAATTTTTGAGCAATCTTGGGCAACAGGAAGTAGGTCTTCAGTTTACACGGTCACAAATTAATGTAGAACACCGGACGCTATTTTAGGTTCAGTCACTGGGGTCTCCGGTCACAAATTAATGTAGAACACCGGACGCCATCTTAGGTTAGCTGCCGAGAGCCGGACGAAGACTGGTGACCAGGATGGCTTCATATGGATTAATTACTAGCTGGAAACGTCTCTGTGAACTTTGTGGATGTCTCAGGCAGCAGCGGATTTATCGCCGATCGTGCCAGGCCGCCGTGCGAACACCTCCGGCCGGCCTGGCTACACCTCCGGCCTGGCTAGCTCCAGAGCTAACACTGGAGCTAACACGGGAGCCGGCCTTTTGAACACTGGTGACCAGGATCGCATCATATGGATTAATTACTAGCTGGAATAGCTCTGTGGACGTCTCAGGCTGGAGCAGCGGCTGGAGCAGCAGCTGCAGATTGATCGCGCCGCCGCTCCAACACTAGCTCATGGCTTGGCTAGCAGAAGCTAGCCAGCTAGCTAACACAGGTCTGGAGCAGCTGCGGTGGCTTGCCGGCCCCCGCGCTGCTTGGCCCGAAAACAATCAACGCATGGCAACCTATGTCGGCTTTGACCATCTCAAAGTAAGAAAATATATTTTTATTTATTCTGTAAATGTGAATAGCAATGTTTAACATTACAGTACACTACTTTACATGCTTAAATGTGTGCGCGCGCTCCGTTAGCATGATAAATAAAGGTTGAATGAATGAATGAATGAATAATTTTTTTTTTAATATAATTTTCACCCCCTACCTACGAACGGATCGAGCTGCGAACGGTTCTTAGGTCCCAAACTCGTTCGTAGGTCGGGGGTTCCCTGTATATATATATATATATATATATATATATATATATGTATATATATATATATACAGGTAGTCCCCGACATACGAGCGAGTTCCGTTCCTATGACTGTCTCGTAACACGAAATCTTGTACGTCGGAACCCGAAACACGTGTTCTCGTAAGTCCGGATTTTCGGTCGTAAGTCGGAAAATTTATGCTAGCGCTACTACGAACACTCGTTTTTCATCACAAATGTTCATACTAGTTCATAAACATGCTCAGAAACTTGTTTCCAAACGGTTAGCTAACACACTTTCATCTAAAAACACATAAAAGTGCTGTATTTTGTGTATGTTCTTTACAAATTTACTGCTCGTTCGCCAGCTCGTAAGTCCGGAACCTCGTAAGTAAGAGCGCTCGTAAAGTCGGGGACTACCTGTATAGATGTGCTCCTGTGTGTTAGCACATCTGCAGGAGAGCGTCTGCAGGATGTAAAAACCATCAAGAACAAACCTGCTGAGCGTGTAGCAACCTTATGAACGCCTTCAGATGAAAGGATGCGTTTTCAAATTGACTGCAATCCATCCACCAATAATTCATGGAGAGCATAGCAGAGTCATCATCCAGTGTGAACGGAGTCTAATGTCAGACAAATAAATCATAAAACAGTCCATCAAATAAGTCAAGGTTTGCATAATCGCACACTGGCCATCACTCAGCTAGTAAATATGTACTGTGTGAAATAATCTCCTTTCCTCGCTAATGTATCCCAAACAACCTACTCAGCAAGCACACACTCCATTCCTGAGCAGCCCTCAGACACAGGAAGTGCCTTAGCAGGTTTCTCAATATCACAATATTAAATTAGGCCCGTCATTTAATACATCCCTTGGTGTAGAGATTGGCATCTTTTTCCCCGCGCATCCTCAGAACCTCCCGGCCGAAGCAAAGAGACACCTCGCCTCCCCTGCCCCTCTCACGAGAAGCTTCTGTAATAGCTTTATTGAGAATAACAAGGTTGTCTTCTAAAGTTACAGATGGAGCTCGGCGCTCGTCTCGGCTGGAACATCGATAAACTGTGAGGAGTTTTTCAGAAGAGCTTTTTTTTTTTAACATTCTTTTTTTTTTTCTGCTTGTAGAGGTGTGCCGCTAAACACTGAGCTTGAAAATAAGGTGGTTTCCGGTGTCCTGCTTATATTTTATTCATGTAAATCACAAATGAATTGAATGTAGGAAGAAATTTGAGACTAAAACAACTCCAGTCAAAAAGAAAAACAGGACTGTGCCGAGGAGACGGAAACAAAAATTGTTACATTTTATAAAGCCATGATTTTAAAATCAACTACACTCGCTTCAAATCTTTGAGCTACTGTTCACACATCCCAAAACTGCAAGTGTTTAATAAATATTTGAAAGCCAGTTCTTACTCTTTATGTATTGCATTTTAGGAGAGGGAACTTGATAAGCAGCTTCTGGTCTTCGGATAAGTTAATTATTTAAATTTAATTAGTTCTCAGCTGTTGTCGCAGTGTGTGTTTTGTTACAAGGTTCAGAAACGAGTCCCAGTACGAACTGAGCTCTGTCACCTCCTGAGCCCGACGCTGACTCTAATCCCCACAGGGGTGTGTGCATGTTCAAGTGCGCAAAGGTGTGTGTGTGTCTGTGTGATGGCATCTGTGTGTTCTCTGTCTTTGCAGACAGCCAGACATAACAGAGCAGTCTCAAATCTAGGGTGCACACGTTTTCTTTAATGGCGTCAGAACGCAGGATTATAACCTAATCTAACATTTCTTAGCTAACATGCGGATTCACTGATTGGAGATGAGTCTACCATGCCCCGAATGTGTGTATGTGTGAAACATGACAGACAGTTGTGTGTATGGGTGTGTGTGAGGTGGGTGGAGTTTATCATTTACAGTACTGTATACCACTGACTGAAAGAAATCATACATGTGATGACTGTAAAGCTACGTCTGTCTGATGTGAATTCAACAGTCAGCTTCTGTATTGAAATTATCTCACATGGCCTATTACTACCGTATTTTCTGGAATATAGGTTGCACCTGAATATAGGTCGCATTGTCCAATTATTGCCAAAGAATTGGAAAAATCCATATACTGTATAGGTCGCACCTACGTCAAAATGTGGACCGTGTTTAGCTCTGCTGCAAATGTCTGCCACAGGAGCGCACAGCAAGGCTTTTAAGAAGATTAACACTTAAAAACAATTATTTGTTTGATAAAAATTATAGCAAATATGTGTCTGAGCTGAACTTTTCTTTAATAAATGAATAATTTTAGCAGGATAAACACCTAAAATATATATTTGTTAGCTGACATTATTGTAAGAGTGTGTCTCAGTTTAATTTTTGTTAATAAATGATTACAAATCAGCTTATTTTATAAAAAGCCATAAATAGGTCGCACCTGAATATAGGTCGCAGGGCATGCAATAATAATAATAATAATAATCATTTTATTTAAAAGCGCCTTTCAGGACACCCAAGGACAGTTCAAACATTATCAGTGACAAATTGAAATATAAAATACATAAAGATTATAAAATGGAAAATAATAAAAATACATTTAGTAAAGTTAATGATAAGCTAGTCTAAAGAGATGTGTTTTCAGAGCAGTCTTGAACAGAGAAAGGGAGGTGGTGTTTCGAAGGTCTGGTGGTAGAGCGTTCCAGAGGTGAGGGGCAGAGCAGGTGAAGGCCCTGCTCCCCATGGTGGAGAGGCGGGCAGAGGGTACATGGAGATGTAGTGAAGAGGAGGATCTGAGAGAGCGTGATGGGATGGAGATTTGTAGGAGGTCAGATAGATAAGGAGGGGCAAGGTTGTGGACAGCTTTGAACGTGAGAAGTAGAATTTTATAATAATAATATAATAAACTTTATTTGTATAGCACCTTCCTACAATGCCTTGCATTGACCAAGGTGCTTAACAGGACAGAACATATAAAAACCGGTACATTAAATCAGTGAAAATAAAATAAAAGCAACAGCAATAAAAGGAGGCAATGGAAATACAAATGCTACATACTAAAATACCAAAAGTAATAAAAGTTACACACTGAAAGCTTTTTTGAACAAGTGGGTCTTCAGTCTGGTTTTGAACAGAGTCAGATCAGAGGTGGCACGCGTGGAATTTTGAAGATGATGCGTGATTTAACCGGGAGCCAGTGGAGCTGCTGCAGGACAGGAGTGATGTGGTTATAGTAGGAGGTTTGCATGCAAAAATGATAAAAAGCGGCAACCTATATTCCGGAAAATACGGTATTTCTCTCACATACACACTCACACACACACAGGCTTTGGACGTTGCTTAGAATAAGCCCAAACCTTGCACGTACAAACTCAACCAACACGGGCATCAAACGTTAAGCTCTCGCTCGACACTGCCCGGCACACATGCATTCTGCAACACTGTGATATTTTCTCCTGTTGTGACGCTCGCTCATTGTAAGAAGCCTCAGAGATGATTTAGTTGCCTCTCAGCGGCGCTGGGTGGCAGCCAGTGAAATGGTGGCGTTCACTGTAGAAGGCTGCAGGCTGCCACTGATTTGGCACAGCACGTCTCTGAGGATACACACTGTTGCCCTGCCGACAAGGCCCGAGAAAGGGGACTGTGTGTTGTGTGTGTGAGTGCGTGTCAGATGTGCTTGATATAAAAGGAAAATAGATTGTAAGTGCATTTATTATAGCGTAGAGTGGTGTAGTATATGAGAACATCTATCTTAAAATCCCTTTCTGCAGCCTGCTTTATTATCCAAATTCACCCCTTTGGGGACACTACAGGAATTTCCAGTGCTATAAGTTATTTATAATGGTTTTTATTTTTTATTTTTATACTTCACCATAGAAAGAAACACCAAAAAAAATCAGACAAGTGCTTCTTTTATTTTATTTTATTTCTCTTCATGTTTTACGTTGTGAAACATAATCTTGCCAGGTATCAAACCCCCAGGGTCACTGCTGCTGACTGTTGCCCAACTCACAATGCAACAAGCCCTTATACAGCGCCTCCTGCAGATGATGGATCCACAGGAGGGTGGGCCTATTCAACTCGAACAATTTGTGCCTGGCTGGACCCCATGAAGGACTAAAGCAACCAGTCACTCACTACAAGACATTCCCAGTCACAGGTCTGGCTCCAGGCTGAGGCCGTGGTATAGTAGTCTCTGTGAGGTTTGGTTCTTTTGTCTCATAGTTGTGCTAAGGGTTGTTTGGACAGGTAGTTGTGCACACATGCCAGGTAGCATTGCTAAGCTGCAGACATTTACATAAAAACAAATAAAGAAAGGTTTGCACACTTGTTTCTTAGCACAGGACTGACAACATTTGAAAGGATTGTTCAATCACGCTTTGTGTTATATTTTCCCAGAACCACTTTGCCAATCAGAGCCCCTTCCACTGGAAACCTGCCTTTAACAACATAGCTTCTCAGTTTCTCCTCAGTTAGGTGGTGATTTACAAAGGTAGAATTACTGTTCCTATAGATAAAATGGAGTCAGTTGGGGTAGTGGTGCCTTCCAAGGAAGATTTTTATTTTTTGTCTCACTGAGCCGAGACCCAGAACTCATTGGAAAGATAATATCTCGTGGTTTGAAGTCCATTCAGATGAGCTGGAAAAGATTGTAGAAGAAGAGCAGCCTGGGAATCTTTTCTTTTTCTGTTGCTGCTGCTACCTGGTCTTTGATAAGTGACTGTCATCGGACTATGAATAATGCAAAAATACAATACTGGAGTCGTATTTTGAATTTCGCAGAGCACACATCTTCCTGAATGAGTGCTTGTGCACGTGCAAGCTCAGATTTACATTATGAGTGGCGTCTTTTATCTTATAGGCAAAATGTATTCCCAAGTGGGCATTCATTGTGGTAATTAAGTGCACATGCACGCTCATTACACACTGTCGGATGCAAAGCCAGGAACAATCCAACTTCCTCACGCCTGCACTCACTACTGTGTGCACACACGGGCTCTTTACGGACTTGATCTCTTTTGATGACAAACCGTGACAAATGAGTCTGTTCAGAACACATTTAGGTCTGGTTGCACTCACCCCCTTTTTCTCCTCCCTTCACCCACCCATTCCGCTCCTTTTCATAACTGTGACAAGGGCATCTCACCCATCCGCTCCATCCGTAGCGTCTATCCATCAGCGCAGCACCGTAACCTGCCACCGCTCTGTGACAAACGACTTTCAGTGTGCTGATGTATTGGCCTATCAGACTTTGACAAAGTGGCATATTAGATCATTATTCCTCTTTATGATCACAGAAGTCTTGTGTTTTGTAGATATCAGGGCTTATTCAATGCAGTTTTGTGTCACATGATAAAATAAGCCATTTTTTATTGTGTGTTTTTGTCAAAGAGGTTAAAAGGAGAAGGGGTGATTATTCAACCGAGGCACTTTACAAGTGATGAGAAGTAAACACAGTAAAAATCATTTACTTTTGTGAGAAGAAAAGGCTTTGCAAACACCTTTGTGAACTCTGACAGCAAATGGGTTTTTATTCACACGGTACTTAAAGACACCATTTCATCCACTTCTGCCACGGTGTGATCGTTGTGGAGTGAGCTCTCTGGGTGATCTGTGCAAAATTCTAGGAAGTGAATTTTGGTTTTGAAAGATAGTTTTTATAATGGAAGCAAAGCAGTCAGTCAAAAGAAAAATGCAACTAGTTGACAGTCAGGGAGATCATGGTTTTTGACATTTTCATTTTGATTGGCATGGATTTTCACTGACTGTACAGAATGTGCAAAGAACAAGAGCACATTTTGACAGCAAAAGTTGAAACGTGCGCCACAATGGTGTTTCATTAAGCCAAAATCAAAGTCTAAGTTAATCTGCACCTTCGAGTGAGTGTCTGAATACAATAGCTGTGTTTTTATTCAGTCCTTCATCATTCAGTGAGCATCACATGCAGTATTTGCCAACTGGAACAGAGTAATATTGTTTTGATGAACCTGGTGCAACTCGACTCCTCCCAGGCAGGCAGACATGTCCAAAGTGGTTCAAGACAAGAACATGTCTGCCTGCCTGGGAGGAGTCGACGAGGGACAGGACAGCCCCCAGAAACCATCTTGGCTACAGCAAACTGGTTGGTCCACTTAAGTTGTTTACTTGGTGGGGTAACTTCAGTGTGCTTGGGACTACTCTGACTGACGAAGCCCTCTGGAGTGAGGGTGAAACGTTTCTACTAAAAAGAAACTGTCCAGATGAACTGATTGAGAATGAGCGGATATATGAGGTAGTTTAATGTGTTGGAATTGGTAAATTGAGATGAGTTATTCATTTTGTTTTGTTACTTATAGATAATTATTGTTTGAATTGATTGTTTTGAAAAGGGACAGTTATAATAAGATTTTTTCTTCTTTCTGCTGCCTTTCATTTTATTTTTTATTTTTTATTTCTTATAAGATACATGTGTTTGTTATGTATTTGTTTTTAATAAAAATAAATAAATAAATAAAAATATTTTTAAAATGGTCTAAATAGCATGTTCAATATATTTCCTATGCACATTTTTGGCCTGAACAACCTGCATGTTTTGACCCTGAGTACATCGCTCTAAAGCTCTGTGCATATTATAAAGCCACGCATGTGTCCCTGGAAAACAAGCTTCCACAAAGACAGGCTCCTTGTTCTCAGAATATTATATTCTCACATTCAGCTCTTTGACAGTATATACCCTAACGTCAACGCATACCCAGTGAGTCCTTTTATTTTTCTTCAGGATCGATTCTTCAAGTGCTTCACATCTCAAAGCAGCAATCAAAGCAATGAAGCTGCTGTTTGACCTTCTGGTTAAATTGTTCGTGAGAGAATGAGTGTTTCTTGTGTTTGTAGGCTGTTTTAGTGTTGATGCTATTCAGATCACTGTGCTGGCTTTTCTCCCTGATCCCTGACTTCTAAATCCTCTCTAATAGAGTGACGTCATGGTTGACAACACCATTAGGATTGTCAGTGACATAAAAACAAGGACACGCCTAGACGGGAAGCAGCTCTCCTACCATGTGTTGGTGTCAGCTGTTCAGTTTGACAGTCATGACGGTACAATCCAACATCACTACTGTTGAAATAGTCTTGCATTTTTGTCATCATCACACTGAAACATTTGTTGGTTTGAACTTCAAGTCACTTGTTAGATTTAAAAATAAAAATGATACCACAGGTTCAAGTACATTTTTGGTGCCATGATACGGTAGTTAAATACACACACATCCATTCATATTTGCAAATAACTTTGACTCTGGCCTTTGAGTTGCTTTACATATTCTTGTCTTTTAATGTTCTCAAGTTAACTGTAGTGTATTTAAATTTACTCCTGGGCCGTTTAATAGGCAAGGATTTGAATTAACCTACCTGTACCAGAACAATTGAAATGCACATAGAGTTGAGGGTCTCACTATAAAGACAGTCATAATGTGGACTGTATTACTTATTATTGATATCAATAAACACTTTCTCTTGAGTCAGCTGGCTATCAGCATCTCATAAGTTATCTGTACAAGACCGCTCAGTGACATCAAACTTTTTTTTAACTTTAACTAAAGAAATATTGGTTACCTGAAGGTAGCACAAATGTTTAAATCAATTATAAAACAGGCAAGTGTAGTATAGAAAGATCAAAACACTTGAGTCTTAACACTACAGTATATCCTTTTGTCAGTGCACTTCCCAAGACAGCGGATTCGGATGTTGTCAGTCCATACAATGGGCGTTATCAATTGTTATCATCCCCATTCGTAGCGGAGAATAGATAACCTACTACCTACTAGCATGTTTAACATAACGTTATCAGCGTTATAATCGCTGTGAGTAGGCAGAGTGTTTCCGTCAACCCGGAAGTGTAGCATTTCCGTTTCTTTCAGCTTATGTAACAGTTTTCCTCAACCTAACCTTAAACCTGACCCAGAGGACCAACCCTAAACCTAACCCCCTTACCCTTGTGCCTAAACCTAACCAAGACCCTAAACCTAACGCCAGAGGCTTTAGACGGAGCCTGCTGTCATCGCTTGTAACGGTGACAAAGTACCTTTAAACCTACTAGTAGGTACAGTAGGGGCATTCTGAGCGATAGGAATGGGGGTGATAATAAATGATAAGGGCCATTTAATGGACTGATAACATCCGAAGCGGGTGCCCCAAGATTTATTTCTTGGCAGGGGTGTATTTAGCACTGGCAGACATCAAAGGAAATAGATCAGAATATTAAGTAAACTTTTGGAAACACGCAATTTGTATTTACCAGGGAAAAATGGTAAGACCTTATTTTGCATTTTATATTCATCCATCTATATTTTATACCCACTTGACTGTTGAAGGTTGCTGTGAGCTTTTACCATCTGAGTTGCGTCTCACCTGTTAGAGCCCTATATCTTTAATTGCTTTGATAGAAACTGTTATTTTTACAAACAAGACATATGTTTAATGCTGCATTTATAGTAACCCTTCAATAAGTAACACAGGTAGGAACATCTTCTGAGCCACATTGGGCCTCAATCGTTAAACTATTAAAAATGTGTGTGTTTGTTTGCTTTTTTTATTGGTTATTTATTTCTCCAAATCTGATAGATTATAAATCTGGTAGATGTGTTATGTTTATAACCCCCCCCCCCCCCAACACACACACAAAAAAATCACAACCAAATGTATTAAATAAATTAGCTGTCCTGGTTTCTTAAGATAGGCGTCAGTTCATGAATACCCTAATCTGTCAACCTTTGTTTTAACATATTATTATGATTGTTTTAAAGCTTTTATTCAACTGTAAGTTACTTTAAGATGGAATTCAAATGTTCTTTTCTGAAGAAAAAAAAAAGCTTTTGGTTAACATCTCTGGCAGTAAAAAGGTGTCACTTCTTATCTCTTGCCTTAGTGTTCATCCTAAGGCAAGAGGATGAAGTGCAGTTACATTTATATGCTCTCCTACACCGACCCTAAGAACAGTCTTTTGTGTTTTTATGTCCTATCACAGCCCCTTGCTTCTTTGTGTTTGATGCATTGTGAGGTGATGGGAACAACCCCTTCAGTATGGACAGGGTCAACATTTTGATGCATGTCAACCACTGGCAATGATCGGTGGAGTCATTGCTCAACTGCCAATCACTCTGACCATAAACTTATTCATCACTAAGGCTGATAAGAGAGGTAAACATAAACTCTGTCCCTGTCAAAAAGCAAATCTACCTTCCTCCCTGAACCTCAGCAGACAATACATTGGGGCGATATACCAGTTCCCCATTACAAGCATTATAAAGGCTGGGCGTTTTTTATTTAGTAACTCATAAATCCTTACATGCTCTCTTATACTTGCATCTCTATCTCTCACAAACTTTCTGCTAGGAGCTCAGAAGAATCTGAATAAGCTTACATTATCATGCATCACAGATAACTAAAGCATACCAGGAATATTTCTCCAGTTATGAAGCAATAAGGTCTGAATCTGTTTAACTCTGCATCTTGCTCCGGCAACTCTTTTTAATTTGCAACTCCTTTTTTGTTTTGCAAGTGCTGAGCAGGTAGAAGCAGATGGAGCACTGATGGCACCTATCAGGGCTTCTTGTTGAAGGCATGGCAGTGTTTCTGTCTCCTGTCTGTCTTGAAGACGTTTCTGTCATCTTCTCTCATACATCTTTAAACCACAGAGTCACTGCGGGTCTGATCATCCTTCCTTGGTGACATCATTGAGTTTTGGTGGACCCCAGCGGCAGCAAGCCTTGAAAGGCACTCGGATGTATGACTTGATTCCCCCTGACAACCAAGGACCATTTGAGAGCGGTGTAACCATGGCAACTCCTGTCACAACACTCTAGGTGGTTGTGGACAGGGGGCTGTCAGTGCTGGTGTTCCTTGCATCCATTTTTAATAGCCAGCGCACTTAGTTGCTCTTCCTGGTCCTGTCTCTCCGCAGTTCCATCTTCAAGCAGAAGACGTACATGGTAGAAAAAGCCTCCATTATATATTTATTGTCCAGAAATCTTAATTATTGAGCTAAACCCAACAGGGGTTATCTCTGTCTTTGGTGTTTCTCTCTCTTTTTTTTTACTTTTGTGAGCAAGTTCTTCTTCTTATGTTGTAACAATGTGAGGAAAATTACATTTATAATAGTGGTGTTTAACAATGCAATCATTTTCACTCCTCTCTTTTTCTTTTATCATCATAATGTTCACAACAGTTTCCCTTATTTCAACCACTATCATCTAAACATGCTTTAAGAATTTAGGGCAGCAAGCATCTGTTTAATTGGCTAAATAGATAAATGGTATGCAGTACAAGTCTGAGAAAAAGGTTTTGCCTCACTACACACATTTTCAGGTTTTAAATGTGATAATTTATTAAGGTAAAAATAGTATCCAAACTCACCTGGCCTCATGTGAAAAAGTAATTGCCCTCTAAACCTAATAACTGGCTCTGCTACCCTTGGCAGTAACAAATGCAATCAAGCAATAGCAACAACTGGCAAAGAGAACACTGGACTCTGTGTCATCAATACGGGTCATTCACTCAACTCACGGTCATGTGCTCATTCAGTTTGCACTACTTCTTATATTTGCACTAATGTTTGTATTACATTACTGCCTATAGTCATACTACTGTTTACATTTACTGTTTACATTTATTACTACTGTTTACATTTATTACTACTGTTTACATCTAGACTTTTTATATCTACACTACTGCTGATATACAGTATATATTCTTTTTACTAGCCTTATTGCATAATGCCACTTTATCTCTATACCAATATCAAATACCTCATACATATACTGTGTACATTAACCTCATATGCTGCTTTGTCACTCTTTACAAATGTCAAATGCCAGAACCTTCATTTATTTTATAGATATACTTTTTATACTTTATACTTTGGGACAGTATTACACTCTATTTCATTTTATGATTATGTTTATTAAATGTTGGTGTTTTTGGTGTTGGTGAAACTTTTTATACTTTTATACTATTTTATACTTTTTATACTTTTTTTTGTCCATCATATATGGACAAGATGACCGCGCTCAGTGCAGCCGCAGCTTCACGAGTTCCCGGATCATCTCTAGTTTTTAGTAATTTTAATAGTGTTTTTGTACCTGACTCTGCGCGTGTTTTGCGGGTGAATTACAGCCGAACTGATCTGTTAAGAATTGGAGCGGATTTACCACAGGGCACAGCTGAAATCAGCAACGAACTCAAATCAGAACTCGGAAGATTGGACCTGCTAAAAACGTCCTTCTGGAAGCAGATGCACTCCAGGGGAAAGAAAAGAAAGCGCTGCTCACGAGGAAAGAAGCGGGGTTGCCGTGCAGGAATTATGACGAGAATGCGGAAAGACGCTAAAACCGGTAAACCCCCGATGCCGGCTCTCTTCCTGTCTAACGTTCGCTCGCTCGATAACAAGATGGATCTACTTCGTTTGAGGGTAACCACGTCGGAGGAGATGAGAAGATGCTCCGTGCTTTGTCTTACGGAAACATGGATTTCTGAGGACACTCCTGACTCTGTTTACGAGCTGGACGACCGGCTCTTCTTCAGAACAGACCGGTGCATCGAGACTACGGGGAAAACGCGAGGTGGTGGTGTTTGTATTTACGTACACAAGGATTGGTGCACGAACTGTGCTGTGATAAAAAGAGCTTGTTCAGCTGCCGTGGAGTTGATCACAATAAGATGTAGGCCGCATTATATGCCACGTGACTATTCAGTGATCGTAATCAGCGTTATTTACATAGCCCCTGATGCTAATGCTAATGACGCCCAGAGAGAAATTCATGACTTACTCACCTCGCTGCAGTGTAAATATCCTGAGGGGCTTTTCATTGTTTGCGGGGACGTCAATCACGTAGATCTCCAAGTGTCCCTCCCAGCCTTCAATAAGAACGTCTTCGCAGCTACGAGAGGAGATAAAACACTCGACCAAGTCTTCACAAATGTAAAGGGGGCATACACGGCGAAGACACGCCCAGCGCTCGGATCTTCCGACCACGACTCTCTGATTCTGGCCCCAAGAGAACTCCCTCCACTCAGGCGCTCAAAGCCGGAACAAAGAGAAATAACAATCTGGCCTCAAGATAGTTCCCCCTTGTTGAGAGACTGTTTTGAGAGGACAAACTGGTCTGTTTTCAGAGAAGCAGCCACTGATGGTAGTTCAGTGGACATGGAACTGTACGCTTCCTCAGTCCTGGGTTACATCAGTACATGCTCTGAAAATGTATCCATAAAAAAATATGTGAAATCCTACCCGAACCGGAAACCCTGGTTAAATAAAGAAGTTCACGCCTTGCTAGCAGCCAGAGACACTGCATTCAAGTCAGGAGATAAAGTGGAACTGAGAAAGAGCAGGAATGAACTGAAGGATGGCATTAAGAAGGCCAAGGCCACGTATGCACAGAGGATCGAGGGACAGTTCACCTCACAAGACCCACGGAGCATGTGGAAGGGTATTAAATGCATAACAGATTACAAAGGCAAAAACAAACAATGCCCCAGGGACCCATCTCTGCCTGATGCCCTCAATAAGTTTTATGCACGTTTTGATGATCCAAACAGACCAGCTAGCACCAGACTCACCTCATCACCAGATGAAGAGCATCTCAGGGTGTCCGCAGCAGAAGTGAGAGGCAGTCTCAGAAAGATTAATCCTCATAAAGCAACCGGACCAGACAACATCCCAGGGAAAGTTCTGAAGGAATGTGCGGACCAGCTCTGTGAGGTGCTGGCTGACATCTTCACCACCTCACTTGCACTGGAGTCAGTTCCCACCTGCCTGAAGACCGCGACCATCATCCCAGTCCCAAAGAGCTCCACAGTGACTGGTCTGAATGACTATAGACCGGTGGCCCTCACCCCGATAGTCGCTAAATGTTTTGAGAAACTGGTCATGTCCCACATCAAGGCAACCGTCAACATCAATGAGGACCCTCATCAATACGCATACCGTGAGAACCGATCAACAGAGGACGCCATTTCTTCCGTGGTCCACACTGCTCTCACCCACCTGGATCAGAAAGACTCATACGTGCGTCTGCTCTTTGTGGACTTCACATCTGCCTTCAACACCATGATCCCCCAAACTCTGATAGACAAACTATCTACACTTGGACTAAGCCCCTCTATTTGTAACTGGGTACTAGACTTCTTAACAGACAGACCACAGTCCGTGAAGATCCACAACTTCTCCTCCTCCACCATAACCCTCAGCACTGGCTCTCCTCAGGGATGTGTGCTGAGCCCCCTTCTGTTCACTCTGCTCACATATGATTGTACAGCCACACTTCCAGGCTGTCATATTGTTAAGTTTGCAGATGATACAGCGGTGGTGGGATGCATCACAAACAATGATGAGTCCAGCTACAGACAGGAGGTGGAACACCTGGAGAGCTGGTGCAAAGAGAATAATCTTCACATGAATGTGAAGAAGACAAAGGAGATGATTGTGGACTTCAGAAGGAACAAACACACCCATGCCCCACTGATAATAGGCGGGTCTGCAGTGGAAGTGGTCTCCAGCTACAAATACTTGGGTGTACACATGAATGATAACCTCAGCTGGAGCAACAACACCACCAGCCTGATCAAGAAAGGTCATCAGAGACTCTACTTCCTCAGACGGCTGAGACGAGCTGGTCTGAGCAGCCCAGTTCTCACCTCCTTCTACAGGTGTGCAGTGGAGAGCATCCTGTGCTCCAGCATCAACGTGTGGCATGGAGGCTGCACAGTTGAAGAGAGGAAAGCTCTGCAGAGAGTGGTGAAGGCTGCACAGAAGTCTGTTGGAGTCAGTCTCCCCACCATCACAGACATTTACACCTCTAGATGCAGGAAAAGAGCCACCTGTATCATGAAAGACCTCACTCATCCAGCACACTCACTCTTTGCCCCACTCCCCTCAGGACGGAGGTTGAGGAGCATCAAGTGTAGAACCACTAGACTGAGGAACAGCTTCTACCCTGAGGCTGTTAGACTCATGAATAAATAAAAATAAAATTAAAATAAACACTGCAAAATATCACATCATGCTGATGCTGATATGTTTTCTTGTTGCTGTGTTCATCTGTGTTCATCTGTGACCATCTGCTCATACAAACTCATGTTCGTGCTGCTGTTTATTCCCACTATATTAGGCTTAGTGTATTACTAGTTGATGTTTTTCTTAGTTAGTTCTCGATGTTATTACTGTTTTTCTCTTTCATTTGTTGTTGGATGTAACTGGGACCTCGTGTACATAATCTCGTTTTCATCTCATGTACCACATGCGGTGCAAATGACAATAAAGACTCTCTGACTCTCTGACTCTGACTCTGATACTACTATGAAAAACTACTATGCAAAAAACTCAGGACAGTACTAAACTTTTATTGTTTCATTTTATGCTTGTTTATTAATTGTTTAGTGTTTAGTGTTTAAATGGTTACTGTTGCACCGAGGGACTGAGAGAGAAATGCAATTTCAATCCTGTGTATGTCCTGTACATATTGCAGTTTTGACAATAAAGTTGACTTTAACTTTTGACTTTGACAATGAGTGTTTTTGCATGGCTGCAGATGAATTTGGCTGCTTTGCTTCAGGTTGTTGTCCTGGATAATTCAAATGAGCTTATGGCCAAAACTTTGATCACAATATATTTCTCAATTCCAGTCAATAACAATATAACTCTGATATTGATATAAACAATATAAAAGCCTCAGAAAAACTGTACAAACTGTACAAATACATTAATGTTCACCTTTTATCTGTATATAGCCTTCAAATAAATTTGAAATCACGTCAAATGAACATAAAACTCTCAACTTTGTCAGTATTAATAGTTTTAACTTTAAACAACAACATAACCTAACCAGACGTTTGCTGATGTGTTTCTCTTTTGATACAGCTGGGGGTGTCGTTTCAGGGACACGTTGGCTCAAACTTTCATTGTACTTCATCTTCTGACTCTCAGCATATTCTATTGAGTGGAAACTCTTCAGATGAAACAAGTTAGATGTGTTCCCACCGCGAGTTGGAACGACTCTCCGTCACTAAAACCTGCAGTTTATCTGATCTTAGAAAGTTGAACCACTTCCACACTGCCAAATTACCGGTAGTCTTTCCTCTCTATCAGGGATGTCATCTGCTTTATCTTTGCTTGTGAAAGCTTGTTCAGCCACATTCTGATGGTCATGGGCCCTCAGTATGAAGCGAAAACTTACAGTGCGTTGGAGAATAGCCTAGCCTGCTACAGCTGACTCCTTCTGGACTCGAGCTCTGTGTGTGATGTACATTACCACACACTTACGTAGTTGTGTTGCGGCTTTTTCTGTTCACGTTGAAACGGACACTGCCTGAACAGAAAAAGAAATGTGTCAGTGAAACACTGTAATCATAGCGTAATGTATATCGAAATATCAAAAATGTGCTTAAAACTCATATCACCGTTATCGAATAAAAATATATCATGATATATATATCGATATTGAATTATTGTCCAGCCCTAGCTTGAAGTTAAGGACAACATTTGATGGCCAATAGTTCTCATTCAGGATTATCAGGTAGAAAGCAGAGTTCATGGTTCAGTCAATTATGGACAAGTCATATATGTCCTGAAGTAGCAAAGAACCACCAGATCATCACACTACTACCACCATGTATGTCTGTTGGTCTTTTTCTGAAATAAGCTATTAGTCTTAGGTCAGATAAAACAAGACACTCAACTTAAAAAATGAATAAAATACCAGTAATGTCTCACCAATCCATATATATTTTTTTCTTCCAAAAGTCATGGGGATCATCAAGATACTTTAATCTGAAAGTGAAAAGAGTTGTGTTTTATTTATTTATTTTTATAGCAGGGGTTTTGTCCATAGAAAGGTCCCGTGGAGATGATTATTATTATTTTTTCCCCATTTATAGATGGCCTCCCTTCACACCTTTTAGCCATCCTCCCACTCCAATTTTTTTTTAAGAGAGAAAGAAAGAAAAGAGAAAGTAAGACAACAAATCAACAATTATCAACCAAAAGAGCACAAGGCAAACACACCCAACCTCCGTCCACAATCCCGCAAAGCACATGGCAGAACACAACAATGTAACCTACATGCATAAAGACTAATAATATTCATGAGCTTGCAGTAGAATTCTTGCAGTTTTTTTGTTGTTGTTGAATCATGAACACTGACCTTAACAGAGTTAAATGAGGCCTGTATAGCTTTAGCTGTTGTTCTTAGTTTATTTGGCAACTCGTTGATATGTCATTGATGAGATCATGAACTAATTTTGCACAACCAGTCACTCGTGAATAATTCACTATTGTTCCATGTTATCTCTGTTTTTGGATAATGTCTGTAATTAAACGATTTCTTGATTTTATGTCTGGCAGTAATAAGGCCTGGGTTTACCAAATAAAACTGAACTCATCATGCATCCATCCATCCAAACCAGTGTACCCAGAGAAAACCCACGCATGCACGGAGAGAACATGCTAATTCCACCCAGAAAGGCCCCCGGAGCAGGATTTGAACCAGGGTAACCTGCTCCCTGAGAGGCAGCAGCTCTACCAGTTGCACCATCGTGCTGTCCCTAAATGAACTCAGGTTTTCAAAGAGATCACAAGTATTTAATGGTTTAACA
>JBBPBX010047764.1:11993-26020 GCA_038048925.1 Garcialebias charrua | reverse complement strand
TGATTTTTATTTCATTTAACATCTTGGATGTTTTCTGAGCAGCTCATACACTTTGCATATTTGCAAGCTGCGAAATGGGACCCACTTTACTTGATTTTTCACAGAACATCAGTACAAAGATGGACGTTCAAACAGGTGAACCACCTGAGGAGGCCTCTTGTTCTGTTTATCCTAGATGGATGGATGGGGGCCTTGGGATTCCTGCCCGTGCTCCACGCATTTTGGGGGAATCTGCCTCATCGTATGCTAATTACTTAGCTGCTAGGAACGTCCGTCAGGATAAGTGGGAAAATCCCCTGTCATTCTACGACAGGCTAATCTCGGTCTACTCCGGGGAAAAAACTATTCCTGGATTAGAGGAAAAAATGGAGTTTAAACGTCTTTTCATTATGAATCTTATGCCTTTTCAAATGAAATGTGTTCATTTCAAGGTTGATTGCAAAAAAGATTCCATGGAAGTGATAAGACAATATGCTGCGTCAGTTTTTGAGGCCGAAATACAACCTAGGATACCATCAGAGGTTTGTACAGGTCAAAAGGTCACATCCCACTCGCAGGAAGTAGTAGAGGTTCCCTCTCCTTCAAAGTGCGAGAGGACACAGGTTTTTCATGATAACACACAACAGATCAGTTCCAGCTGGAACAGTGACTCTGGTCGGTTCACGGGGAGTTCTGAACCCCCTGCCCCTCAGGTTGAAAACCCTGTGATGAGCAATGAACCACAAATGGTAGGTGTTCGCTCTCTAGATGAACCGAGATGGTTCAGATCGAACCAAAAGAGTTCTCACCTAGGTCTCACAGTGGGTGAACTTCGAGAGAAGTTGATGTCTGGGAACCGTGACCCTTTGAAAAGTGGTCTGTCCCGACATGTACCCACGAGAGGCGGCCCTCCTGCCCCTGCCCCTCGAACTGCACAGTTTGAGACATGCAATGAGTCACACATGCTCCAGATTATGGAAACGGCGCCTCCGCGCAAGATCGTGACTGAGGTTGTGAGTTGTTTGTCAAATGATTTGAATGTTACAGTGGTTGACCAAGCTGACACATCGTATGACGTTGTCCTTGATGATAACACAAATAACGTTGTTCCACCTGACGAAGTGACGCGCAGCACTGCCTTTTGCAACAACTCGGTGCACACAGTTGACATCAACAACGTCAACACTGACATAAATGCTGACAGCAAACAAATTGCTGATGATCAGCGTACTAAAAGTCCAGTTGCTGACAGCAAACACATTGCTGAAAATCCGCATCCTGAAGGTCATGAGGCAGACAGCCATCATGATGCTGACAGCGACGATGATTACACAGACAGAGTCACACGTACGCAAAAACGTGTGGAAAAACCAGAACGGTTTCTGTGTAACTTTATAAAAAGGGGGATAGCTAAGAGAGCTTACCTGCCACTCACATTGGAAGGGGTCCTAGAGCAAGAAGCACTCCTGGTTAGCGGCTCAGACGTGTCTATCATGTCTGCCGAACTGTTTGAGGAGCTGAGGACCGCCGCTAACGATGTTGGCAGGCAAATACCCTTTGTGAGATACACTTATGGTGAGCAACAGGGCCTCGCAAAGACGAGAACAACCCTAATAGCCATGGTTCACATGCAGATTGGCGAGATGTCACTATACCACCCGGTATATGTGTCTGAACTTGACTCACTCAGGGCCCCATTTGTGGTCGGCCAAGATTTTATAAATCGCTTTGAAGCGATTATAAATTATGGCAATCAGACAATGTGGGCCACAGTGAGCAGTCCACTGCCAGTCGTGGTACCTCCTCAAGGTCAGGAGACTGACTGTCTGACAACAGGTACCGCTGAGGTCACATGGGATTCCCCAAACGAGACCACAAACCCGGTAAGTGATCCTTCATATACAGGTGAGACAGAGGAGACTCAACAATTGGACCAGACTCTGGCCCATCACGAGGACCTCCTCTGCGAGCTGACACCTTCAGCACTCCCTGACCACTTCCTACCACAGGTAGATGAAGGTGTGGAGATCCAAGAGTCCCACACCGATGACGCTGTACTGTCCTGTGGGACAGGTAATTCGGCATACGGCCAAGTTTTCAGTGAAGTCTTGGTTCAAGGACATCTGAGCCCACATGGCGACAGTCTACTACACGCTGACAGTCACTTGGACTTCATTGTTACAGATTTTGAGGACCCCTCCTCAAACAAAAGGGGGGCTGACTCACACTTCCTACCACGGGTAGAGGATGGTGTAGAGATCCAAGGATCACACACCGAGAACGCTGTGCTGTCCTCTGGGACAGGTAATTCAGTTGTTAGCCAAGCTTTCAATGAAACCTTGGTTCAAGAGCATTTGAATTTAGAACTACTCAGAGATGACATAGTTCTTACAGGCTCAAAGAGCACCTCTTCATTCATGAAGTGGAATGACATACATCACAACGACAGAGACACGCCTGCGACGGCGCCGACAGTTGTGACACACCTGCATTACGCAGAAAGAGGTAAACGTACAGAGATACGTTGGCCGAGACCTATAAGGTTCCTGTACAAGGTTCCCCATAAACTGCGCGAACAGCTTAAACTAAACAATGGCATCCTAACTCGTGCCCATGGACGGACGTCCACACCCGTGTGCTTGGTCCCTCATGACCACAGGGGGGTGATGTTAGGCCATGCCCATGTCAAGGACAAAGATTTCAATAACCCCACAAACGACAAAGATCTCGCAAACTCACAGACTTCATGGGAAAAGAAGGTCGTCCAAGCACAGGATAGTAAATAAACTAAACAGTTTAAACTATTCTAGTTGCGAAAAGAAACCGTTCCAACTAGAACTTAGAAACGCTAAGCATAAAACCCACAACAAAAACTAACCTTAACAACCGTTTAAATCTGCAGGATTTAATTGACATCGGTTATAAAGCTAAGAACTGTTTTTCTTGTGTGTGACGTGGAATCTGACGACCAGAGTGAGTTTGACGTAGTGAAACGTTGTTTTTTAGTTGCTTAATTGCTACTTTTGTGTTATTGAAGTTGTTATTGTTTTCTGAACACTCCCAGCCAAAAGAGGTTTTGATTGTTGATAAGTTGAAAACTTGAATGGATTTTAACTATGCCAACATGCTGTTCATTTTGTTAAAGATCTCAATCTTTGAAGAGTCATAGTAGATTAATACTACTTAAGGTACTATAATCTACACTGATCTCCCAATCATTTAGGTAGAACCGATGCGATCGTTTCTATTCTAGATCTATTCATTTTGATGAGTCTCGCCATAGACTTCAAAATTTTTAGGGATTACCAAATCTTGCGTCGTTCGTCTAAAAGACAACAGACATTCAGACCAAACTAGTTTCATTTTTTCATTTTAGTTTAACCTAAACTAATTAATGAATGGAGGATTAGTTTGAATGAAGAGGCATTCGTTACAGAAGCCCTCCACATTTCTATAGGTATAGATCCCTATATCTGATTTTTACAGCATTGATCCACCCCTTAATTGGTAATTTTAGCTGATCTAATCCATGATAGCTTACATACCAGGTGCATATAGGTAAGGCTTAATGTAGAATCCCAATCATAAGCCCACCTAAAACCACATAATTGCATGACACATTGAACCAGGGTGGCACCGACTGGAAGCCATCCAGCCTGCAACCTTCGATGTGGGGACCTGCTGATCCAACGTTGGTCTTCAACCTTCATCCAAGGCCCGCCTCCTCTGCTTCAATTGAGGGATCCCCTCTACATGCTGATTAAAACTATTCTTGCTGATGAAATCAATAACCCCCATCGTTGTGGATTTACCGTTGTGGATTATAAGACTTTGTTTTCCAAGGGATCACAGACTCAGTTCTCCATGGGTTAACAGACTATGTTTTCCAAAGAATTAAAAGCTTGCCGCAAAGGGATTACCTACGAACAGTATGGAATTTCCAAAAACATTATGGGAGTATATTTTTGAATTTTTTTTTTCCACTTACTGGATTACATAGAGGTCAGAGACATTCGGTGGTATCGTTTCGTGTTGGAACTCATCCCCAAGGACAGGCGATGACTTCCAAAAAGGGGGACTGTAGTGATATAGGCCTCTGTCTTGACCTTCAAGTACACCTCTCCACATCTCTCTGAAACTCTAAGTGTTACACCTTCTTGAAGATCTTCAAGGAGACGAGTAAACACTATTTTGGTTAACAATTATTATGAATTAATGGACACTAATTAATCAGATTGAACTTTCTCTTTAATGTCTGTTAATTCAGAATTGATCAAACAGTATTTTTGTCATTTCAATGATGATTTTACTAAGCTGGTATATTTTAAATATGACAAAGTTAAGAGAACATCTCAGAATGATCATGCTTTAAACTGTCATGCTCTATGCAGAATAAGTGTTTAAAGTTGAATGAACAATCCGTCTATTTGTTTGAACTGTTTTTGGAACGAAAGAGAAGTTCTAGACATAACTTAATCTTCGGTCTCCCGTCCGTTCTAAAAACAATTCATCTGTGCTTAAACAGAGAGTGCTCTGTTTTCACACCTGCCTTTTGTTTTGTCTCCGTGCTGGGACTCAGTTCTCAGCACTCACTGAGTTTTTGAGTTCTGAGGGAGAAGGGAAGACGCACGGACGTTTTTCTCCAAGCTGATGTACGTTCCGGCCAGGCACCAAAGGCCCACGTCTTCAGCAAAGGTTCAAACAGCACGTCAGCTGTGAACCACTTCGAGTGTCACAGCTCCAAGCGGTGACACTCTTTCTGAAGTTATCTTGAACAAAACCAGAACCAGGCATCACTCTGGGAGGCCGACGCAGACTTCACGAGACCGTGGCAAGATGAAAGTGGTCGCCTGTAAAACGCAGCAGCCTGCGCGTCTGGCTTGACTAATTTACCGGAGTTGAGACAGGATCATCTTCACGAAGGTAAAAGTGTTTCATCACGGGACGGACGTCCAGCCGAAACCGAGCAGAGGGTGCCATCACTGGTTAAACATCTCAAGATAAGATTCAACCATTTCATTTCAATCTTTTATCTTTCCTCCTTAAACTCCTCCTTATGTTTATTTTCATCATGGTAAACTTTAAGTAATGTGCCAACAGAAAGGTCCAACTGTCTGTTTGTTTTAATTTGAATTCTTGTCAACGTAGTTATTAAATCAGAGCTAATATCGATACAAATGTTTATGTAATTTTTGTGATAGTTTCAATAAAAGGTCTATTTTTTTGGTAGACCAACATAAATTGAAGTCTAAGCGTGAAATTACATTTCTGGCTAATCACCTCGTTAGATTTGTTGATTTAATCTGAAAAAGTTGAGACCCCGCACTTTGGTGGCAGTTTGTGCAGATAAAAGTCTGCTCATAGCTGCACGTCTAAACTATAGGTAAGTCAGTAAACTGACAAATAACTCCTATATTGTTACACTGAACATGAGTCTGTTGTGAGCAGACGGGTATGAATATGAATAATCCTGAACAGAAACTAATCAGAACTAAGCTGGAAAGTCAGATCAGTTTGTACAAAAATTCATAAAGGGACAGAGTATGGTAAAATATGATCCCAAACCAGAACTCCAACGCATCAAGAAGTCTGTTGTGCAGGAAACAGCTGTGTTGGAGCCTAAATGCAGTTTATAATGGTTAACAAATGTAACTACAGTATATGTTTTGAGTTCATGGGTGATACACTGAGATTCATTTAAAACGATAGATATACCGGTAAGTGTGATACATGTATTTAGTTTATTTTTGTAAAGATAAAATGATTCAAATGTAAGATTTATCAGAGATTTTGAGTTGTATTATTTTCCAGAAGCACTTTAAAATTTGTTTTGATGATTACCTGTATGGGGGTGGTTGTGGTTTATAGTCAAACAATTAGTCAGGCTGTCAGCAGTCAGGTGGGGCAGAGTATTTGACTTCACTAAAAAAAATAAAAAAGAAGTAAAGTATTCGACTTCACACAAAAAAAAAGAAGTAAAGTATTCGACTTCACCAAGGACTTAGTGGAATTTGTATGCATGGTGTTAAGGAAGAGAAGACAACTCAGAGCGTAGAGCTAGTGGCTTCAATCAGTGGAAACCTACAAGCAGTTTGAAGGCAGCGAGAACAAAATATTCATGGCAACTTTAACAGAGTGAGGAATTCTGGGAGATGAAGAGCGATCGGCAGCTGCACAAACTTTGATATTTGCTGTTGGAATGAAACAAAGAACTCCCATTTTTTCTGTTTAACAAATATGCTGACTCATTTTTAGTTTACACTTTAGCTGAGAAATGATTTAAGCACAGATTTGGTTTTATTAGCTTTTTTTATGGCAACTGGCACTGCAACACTAAAATTGAGACAAATCCATCCAATCAGTCATCCTGTGATGTTTATATTTTTAATATATTTTTTCCAATTACAGTACACATATGTTAAATGTATCTCATTATTATAAAATGAATTAATGCAATGAAATGTGTTGAAATATTTAATTTAATTTTTTAATTTGACACCATTTTGGGGAGTGGTGTTCCCACTGGTGCAGAAGCTAGAGAAGATGGACCTGTGATTGGAAAGTCGCAGGTTCAACTCCTCTGACTGACAACATCAAAATGTGGGTGGAAAAGGTGAAACACCCACACCTGCCTCCACCCTTATTTGCTCCACCCTGGGCCTTTGAGCAAGGCCTTTAACCCCCACCATCTGCTGGTCTCTCGAAAATGAGTTCTCGTAACTCTATGAGACTATCTGTATAAATAAAGGGTAAAAAAAAATAAAGACCAGAAACGTTTTTCATTTCATTCAGCAACTTTCTCATTGGACAGTACAATGGAGCATGTAAAACAATGCCGGAGGAATGACTATTTATTATTCTCTGTGCATCATGGGACGGTGACGTTAAAACGGAGTCCCTGGGATGTGATTGTCGCTCCTCTGGACCACCATGATGTAACGGCCTCGTTCTGAGCCAATGCAGCACCAGCCATCCTGACCTTGCTGCCGAAACTCATCCAGTCATGAAAATCTAAGCCTTTCTGAGGCTTTTCTAAATATATCATGAACGTTTCTGTTCCGTAAAACCAGGATGATCATCTGAATCAATAAAGATCTGCTCAGCATGTTTTATCCTCTTAATACCACAAAAAATAAATATTTTAGACTGAGCTCCAGTTACGGTATTTATTTTATTTGACAGGAATAATGGGGAGTGGTAGAGCAGTGGTTAGACGGTGGGCCTGTGATCGGAAGATCGCCGGTTCAA
Source organism: Garcialebias charrua (assembly GCA_038048925.1). Classification (NCBI taxonomy): domain Eukaryota; kingdom Metazoa; phylum Chordata; class Actinopteri; order Cyprinodontiformes; family Rivulidae; genus Garcialebias; species Garcialebias charrua. The sequence continues at coordinate 18,793 of JBBPBX010047764.1, read as the reverse complement.
GCCCTGGTACTGACAACATCAAAAAATGAGGGTGTAAAAAGGTGAAACACCCACACCTGCCTCCACCCTCATTCGCCCCACTCTGGGGCCCTGAATAAGGCCCTTAACCCCCACCATCTGCTCCCTAAACAGGTCTCTCTTGAAAATGAGTTCTCGTTGCTCAATACATACACATCTACCTGCATAAATACATAGATAACATTTCCTTATTTACACATCCACATATATTTACACACATTTACACAGATCAGCACCCAATTGTCCAAATCATCCTCAGTTCTATCATTACCATCCAATTTCTCACCCTTGATCATCCTTATACTTTTGAATAATAATCATTTTTAGTCTTTTCTTAAAATACCTCATGCTTGGACTTTGCTTGAACTCTTTGGTGAGTTCCAAATCCTCACTCCAATGACCGAAACGCACATTTTTTTCATTGTTGTTCTCACCTTCAAAGTTCTGAAATTCAGGTTTTCTCTATACTGTAGTCATATCTCCCGACTTTGTCAGTAAATAAATTTTGTATATTTTCTAGTAATAGTTTGTTTCTACCTACCTACGTCCCTGTACGACCGGTGTCAGAGCTTGGTCCGCATTGCCGGCAATAAGTCAGGCTCGTTTCTGGTGAGAGTTGGACTCCGCCAAGGTTGCCCTTTGTCACCGATTCTGTTCATAACTTTTATGGACAGAATTTCTAGGCGCAGCCAAGGTGTTGAGAGGATCCGTTTTGGTGACCTTAGAATCGCTTCTCTGTTTTTTGCAGATGATGTGGTCCTACTGGCTTCATCAGTTCGTGATTTACAACTTTCACTGGAGCGGTTTGCAGCCGAGTGTGATGCGGCCGGGATGAGGATCAGTTCCTCCAAATCCGAGGCCATGGTCTTGAGCCGGAAAAGGGTAGCATGCCCTCTCCGGGTCGGGGAGGAGGTCCTGCCCCAAGTGGAGGAGTTTAAGTATCTCGGGATCTTGTTCACGAATGAGGGAAAACTGGAGCGTGAGATCGATAGGCGGATAGGTGCAGCGTCCGCAGTGAAGCGGGCGCTGTACCGGTCTGTCGTGGTGAAGAGAGAGCTGAGTCAAAAGGCAAAGCTCTCAATTTACCGATCGATCTACGTTCCCACCCTCATCTATGGTCATGAGCTTTGGGTTATGACCGAAAGAACAAGATCTCGGATACAAGCGGCTGAAATGAGTTTTCTCCGCAGGGTGGCTGGACTCTCCCTTAGAGATAGGGTGAGAAGCTCAGTCATCCGGGAGGGACTCGGAGTAGAGCCGCTGCTTCTCCACATCGAGAGGAGCCAGTTGAGGTGGCTCGGGCATCTGGTTAGGATGCCTCCTGGACGCCTCCCTGGTGAGGTGTTCCGGGCATGTCCCACCGGGAGGAGACCCAGAGGAAGACCCAGGACGCGCTGGAGGGACTATGTTTCTCGGCTGGCCTGGGAACGCCTTGGGATTCCCCCGGAGGAGCTGCTCCAAGTGGCTGGGGAGAGGGAAGTCTGGGCCTCCCTACTTAGGCTGCTACCCCCGCGACCCGACCCCGGATAAGCGGAAGAAGATGGATGGATGGATGGATAGTTAGTTTCTAACTCTATACATAAATTGTGCAGTTTGAAACTCTATCAAATCTTGGAATTTAATAAAATTAGAATCAATAAATAAATTGTTAGTATGACAATAAAAATCAACCTTATGAACTAATCGAATGGCTCTTTTCTGTAATGTGCATAATGGTTGGAGCGAGGTTTTGTAAGTGTTGCCCCAAACTTCCACACAGTAATTTTGATATTGCAAAATAAGTGAACAGTAAATAATACGAAGAGCAGAATAATTTAAAAATTTTCTAGCATTAGAAAGAACAGCTACACTTCTTGCTATTTTAGATTGAACATATTTAATATGAGGTTTCCAACAGATCTTATTATGAATCAATACTCCCAAAAACCGAATTTCCGTCACTTTCTCCAATATCACATTATCAATTTTTATTTGTGACTCACTATGCCCGTTACAATTCCCGAATAACATAAACTTTGTTTTATCTAAATTTAGATGGCCGTGGTGTAGTGGTAATGGCAGTCGTCTCCCGATCGGAAAGTTGGCGGTTCGACTCCCGGGACCCGCACCATGTGTCGTTGTGTCCTTGGGCAAGACACTTAACCCTGAGTTGCTCCCGGTAGGACTGGAAAGCACCTTGCATGGTAGTCTGCCGCCACCGGTTTATGAATGTGTGTAGCATTCAATATATGTGTAGCACTTTGAGATTTTCAGTAATGAAAAGTGCGTTATAAATTGAATTAATTATTATTATTATTATTATTAATATCAAACCACTTTTTCAATTTACATAACTCTAAATTAATTTCTATCAAAAGCTGCCGTAAATTTTCACCTGTACAAAAAATATTTGCGTCATCTGCAAATAAAACAAAAGTAAACAATTTAGAGACCTTACATATGTCATTTATGTATAAATTAAACAACTTTGGCCCCAATACTGAACCCTACCACAAACAATGTCCAAGCACGAGAACTGGAAATCACCTTTGCACAAATTGTTGCCTGTTACTACTTAGCACTTTGAGATCTGTTTGATGTAAAGTGCGTTATAAATAAAAGTTATTATTATTATTATTATTATTACTAAGATAATTTTTCAACCAGTGCAAAACTACTCCTCTCAAATCATAGCGCTCTAGTTTCTTAATTCGTATTTCATGATCAATTGTGTCAAATGCTTTTTTTAGGTCGATAAATACCCCAACAGCTGGTTTCTTTTTGTCTATTGCATTGGTCACTTCTTCTATTAATTGAATAACTGCCATCGCTGTAGATCTCTGTGACCTAAATCCATACTGATTCTCTGAGAGTAGTTTGTATTTATTAACAAATCTATCCAATCTAGTAACGAATATCTTTTCCAAAATTTTGGAGAACTGTGGAAGTAATGATACAGGTCTGTAATTTGTGAAATGATGTCTATTTCCAGATTTATATATTGGGATGACTTTTGCAATTTTCATTTTTTGTGGAAATATACCTGTTTGAATTGACAGATTACAAATATATGTTAGTGGCTGAATAATTTCCTCAATCACCTTCTTTATTATTATTATATCAATGCCATCACAGTCAGTTGACCTTTTATTTTTACATTTATTAACTATGTCTATAATTTCTTTACCTTCCACTGCTGAGATAAACATGGAATCTGGATTTCTACTAATTAAATTGTCATTTAGTGTTTCATTTACTGTGGCTTGCGGAATTTCATCAGCCAATTTAGGCCCCACACTAACAAAATATTTATTGAAATGATGAACTATCTCTTCTATATTATTAAAGTGTTTATCATTGTTTGTAAAGTGTTGAGGAAAGGTAGTATGCCAGGATGTTTTTCTAATGACACTATTTAAAATATTCCAGATACCTTTAATATTACTTTTATTTCTATCCATCTGTTTGCTATAATAATCTTGTTTTGATGTCCGTAAAATAGTGGTTAATTTATTCTTATATTTCTTGTATTTATTTTCAGCCTCGATTGATCTATGCTTTATAAAGTCTCTGTATAGTTTGTTCTTTTTCTTACAGGCATTTTGTAGTCCCTTTGTGATCCATGGAGTTTCTGAGTATTTATTTTTATGAATAAACTTTATAATGGGACAATTTTTATCATATAATGAGACTTACCTGGATAAATGAAGAGTAAATGAAAAAGAAAAGAAAATCTCAAACCAAAGTTTGAATAAAGACTAAAATCTGCACTTGTATCAACAATGACTGATGTAGTTTCTGTAAAATTAAACAAGTTTCCAGTGAGTTTGTTCAACAATTTATTAAACTACAGTCCAACTACTGGTCTCTTTATGGTGTCTCACAAAATGCTCTTACAGGTGGTCCCCGATTTACGAGTGAGTTCCGTTACGACGACTATATCTCGTAAGACGAAATTTCGTAAATCGGGGACTACCTGTATATACCGCACGAGACGCCACTGATACACATACATGTACGGTAATGAACAGTTTCCAAGCACTTCGCCTATCCTAACACAGCTACATACTTTAATTTTAATAAAACATCCATAAAAAATAAATTTCTTACTTTGAGCTGCAGCTTGTCTCGTATGTTAGCTCGTTGCATGTCCGAGCTCCGCAGCTTCGTGCTGTTCCACGCGGTCCAAACTGTTTACAGGAAGGACTGTTAGTATGTTAACTCCATACATTTGGAGCCAGAAAAAGAGTTTAATAACTTACTGAAAGCCATTTCTCCACCGTGTTCGTCCATCCAAACAAGCTGCCCGCGTTAGCTGTTGTTAGCTCCGCGTTAGCTGCGCTCGTTAGCATGTTAGTTCATCCAAAAGGGTGTCGGCGCTCGCTATTTCTCCGCGTTAGCTCTGTGTCCCCCGACATCTTAAGCTAGATTCATACTTGACGCGTCGCGCAGCGCGCGAGGGTGCGCGCTCCAAAAGTGACGCAATTTCACAGTCCCCGCCCCTGCGCGTTGGCCCCGCGCAGGGGATTAGCGCGTGCCGTGCACCTCTGAATTTTTGAAACTCCGCAAGCCCTGCGCGCGCGCGGTGGGCGCTACGATTTGATTGACAGGTCCTCACCGACAGCCTTCACCCTCTTCACGCCGGAGCCTGCAGCTGTTTGCGCCGCTGTGGTCGTGGAGACGGAGTCGCGACGCATGGAGGAATGTTTTGTGACACAAAATGTATTAAATTCTCCTTCATTCCTGATCTGGAGTCGGACTTTTCTTTTGTTTTTTCGCCAAAAGTCACGTGATCGCTTTCTCCTCCGCTGACTCCATGCATTAAAACCGCAAATAAAGACAACAGTTCAGCACGCGAGCGGAAAGCTATTTGTTTTTGTTGTGTGATTTCAAACAGTTCTTCTTCTACGGTAGATTTCTTCTTCTACACCTTTCTTGCAACATATGCACAGGTTTTAGAGGGTACTGCCTCCTGCTGGTCCGTAAAAGAACAGCACTTTGCCATGCGCCGCCGTGCGTCAACCATAAACACAGAGGCGACACTGTAAACGCATTTCGCCGCACGGCTGATGTGCACGCGCGGCGCGCGCGCTCCAGCCTGCGGACCAAAGCGAAAGTCTAACTCAGCCTTTAGGCTGCCAAGCGGACATCGAGGCGAGCTACCGGACGCAGATGGCCTCCGCGGCCTGTCGGCTTGGTGTCCCCGCCCGCGATAGCTGCGCTCGTTAGCATTTTAGCCCATTCAAAAGGCTGTCGGGTGGCGTTGTGGGAGCGATCGACGGAGCGATCGGCGGCTGCTGCTTCGGGCCTGAGACGTCCATAGAGTTCACCGAGCGTTTCCAGCTAATTTATCCATATGAGGTAACCATGATGGGACACACGGTCCTCCAAAGCCAGCTGCCGAGTGCCGAGACTGGAACTAAACGTAAACTGGCGGACCCTGCGGCATTTCCGGAAACGTCCGGAAGCTGCGCAAATATGATTTAAAATTATAATTTTTATAATTATTATTATTTATAAAGCATTTAAAACAACCACAGCTGCAACAAAGTGCTGTACACATGAAATTAAGAACATTTAATAATAATAATAATAATGTCATATTTTTGTCATCTGTGTATGTTTCCATACAAGACGAAATTTGACTCTGCATTTAACCCAATCACCACCAGGTGGCAGCGGGCAGCTATAGAAAGCGCGCCGGGGAGCAGTTGGGATGAGATGTGCTGCTCAAACACACCACAAGTTATGCCGTGACTGGGGTTCGAACCTGGGTCCTCCGGGTCCCAAGTCCAGTTCCCCTGCCACTACACCATCTTGGCCCCTACTTAAACACACAACAACAACAAAATATATATATATTTTTTTTCTTTCACATTTTTATTAAATATGATTACCTCGTAAATTCGGAATCTCGTAAGTTGATGTGCTCGTAAATCGGGGACCACCTGTATTTTGTTCATGAACACATTTACTCTGACTTTATGCTGTGTTAGAAAAATGTAGATGAATTTACTTCACTTTTACACTTAATTTAAAGGTTCAGTCTGCAGTTTCTGTAGAACAGCAGCACTTAGAAAAAATTTCAACAAGCAAAGCATTCTGATCCCTCCCCCTCAGAGCCATATATGGCTCTGCCCCCTTGTGGTCTGTTGAAATTTGAATTCAAGCTCTGTTTTTATTGGCTGATTCAAATTCAAGCTCGGTTTTTATTGGCTGGTTACAAACTTTGTTTTTATTGGCTGGAAAATGGCGGGTCACTTTTTCTTTTTAGAAATGCTTATTTACCACCTGGAGAAGCAAGGGGACAATATTTTTTTTTAGTTTTTTCAGAGATTACCTCTCTAACATCAATCTAGTGACAGAGTGAAGAAATATGTTAAAATATATATTGTTTGAAAAGTTACAGACTTACAAATCTTACATACCCCAGCTTTAATCATGACAAGAGCTAAACTAAGCTTCAACTTGATTACTTTGTTCATCATTCTATTTAAAAATCAGAATTTTCAAGCTTTAGATCAAATTCCATCAAACTCATTTTGTTCATGAAACAGTACTTGAAATCTCAAAGAACCTGTAATCCCCTTAACCATTTAAATGTTTTTTTTTTTAATTCTGTAGAATTATTTGTTTACAAAAATCTTGATATTTTGTATATATGGTACAAATTATATTTTTATCCTTTGTTTTATTTTCTGTCATTTTCTTTGTCTTCTCAAACTTTACATATACAGTACATACATACACACACATCTCTCTCTCTCTCTCTCTCTCTCTCTCTCTCTCTCTCTCTCTCTCTC
>JBBPBX010047763.1:5960-26020 GCA_038048925.1 Garcialebias charrua | reverse complement strand
CGCCAGCTCCAGGGTTGGCGTACGCACGTTTCTGTGGTTTTGGTTCCATTGGCGACACCTAGAGGTGATTCTGAGAAACTGTTCATGATGTGAAAATCATCATTGTTCACACCAAACACACATGATTAACAATTATTACATCCACATGGACGCAATTAGAATATAACCTGCAAAAAATATAAAAAACAGAAAGACTGAATAGTTTTGCACAGCTTAAATTCTTGTTTTTTGTTCATTTTTAGCTGTTTTAGCAGTTGAAGAACGTGATGCATGATGGGACAAGACGACGTTCCTCTGTTGCAGGGTATATTTAAATGAAAACAACGTTTTCTTTTTTTTATTCATTCCAGATTTAAAGGGGACCACATATTCAAAATTCACTTTTTAATGTTTTTTTTACTCAACTTTGGGTATTTACTTCATAAAAAAAACAGTCCTAAGGCCAAAAAATGCACCCAGTGGTTTATTTACTATAAGTATATTTATTTATCTTTGATAGAAATGGTCCGTTTGCACTTCCTGCGGTTTGTGACATCACAAACCGCAGCCACAACCCACAGAACAACCCACCTCAAACCTGAGTCCAGCCCCTCACCTAGCAACCCCTGGTTAGGCTCAACCCACTTCAGTATAAAAGACGTCACGGTTGCCGAGCAGTTTAGGAACTGACCTGGCGGTCATTTATTTATTTATTCATTTATTTAGCCCCCGGGGGGGCTATGGGCTCAGCCCTGCTCCAGCCAGCAGCACATCTTGAGTAAAACCAGAATGTTTTATTACCTTGTTTGAACTCTGTCTCGTTGAAACTGTGCACACACACACTTCTTATATGATGAAGGACTGCTTTTGCACAACTGCCAGTTTGGTTGAGTGGTTAGAGCACTGGAGCGGCAATCGGGAGACCAGAGATCGCATCCTGTCCATTGCATCTTCCCCCCCCCCTTTTTTTTTAAAGCCTTTTGTTTCGGAGAAATCGGGGTGAGACTAGATATATACATCGACATAATAATACTTTATAATTGTTGTAAACGAGCAGACCGCCGGCGACCATCTGCGGCCAGGAGCTGTTGGGAGCTGCTGGCTTCTGAGGTCCGTGGGTCCGGTCAGAGACACTCGGTGAACTTGGATTGTGTGTCTGGATTGGATGTGCAGCCGCGGTTCGAAGGGCCGCATGCAACGAGCGGAGGTACGTGGGCTGTTTGCCGAAGGAGGATACTTTTCACTTCATCAAAATGTAAGCAAACTGTAATCATTCTTATACGATGGAGGACTGTTTTTGCTCAACTGCTGGTTTGGCCTTGTGGTTAAAAAATTGGTTTGTAACCCGAAGGACCGGGTTCCCGGCCACGGCATGTTTTTTTTTTAAGCCTTTTGTTTCAGAGAGATCGGGGTGAGACTAGTAGATATATACATCTACATAATAATACTTTATAATTGTTATTTTTACGTTTCAGTTCCATTTTTAGTGTATTAGCGATCACTCTGTAACAGCCAGTATCTGGCAGTGGTCTCTGCTCCTGCAGTCGGGTGCTGCCGGGAGCTGCTGGCTTTTGAGGAGCATGTTACAGAGGGCGGAGTTAATGCAAACAGAGTTTTGACGGGCGTGTCCTTCCGAGCTCATTATCATAAACAGAACGTTCAGACCGGAAGTTAGAAATGGCAGAATTAAAAAGGGTATAATTTATTATCTAAGAATTATTTTGTGTATTAAATTGAATGAACAGGGTCTGGATAGCACACAAACATACCATAAAAATTAAAAAAACTCATCTGAGGTCCCCTTTAAAGAACACAAGAAAACTATTTTTTTTTTAAAACACAAGAAATCCTCTGCTTTCTTTCATTTCATGTATTGTTTCATTTCTTGTTGTTTTTTCTAAATAGTTTTCTTGTGTTCTTTAAATCTGGAATGAATATAGAAAAAAAAAACGTTGTATCATGTGGGAATTGAACTCATGAAGTTCGGGACGAAAGGCGAACGCGCTACCCAGTGACCTATCTAGGCATGTTGTTACTGTGTGGTCAACTTCTCGTTTAAAAGTGCTTGCCTACGCGTGCCAAACAAAACCTTTTTCCGTGCCTCTCTACCTCACTCAGAAGTGTCTCCAGTTCACAGTCCGTGAAGTTCCTCTTTTTTCCACGTTTCGACATGATTTGCAATAGAGCAATGACGACATTCCTCTCGTGCAGGGCATATTTAAATGAATTTGCATATTTATATGGAGGCGTGTCAAAGGCGGAGTCGGCCACTCTCTCATGTGCGCTCAATTCCACGTTGATTGTGATGTACAAAAGCAATGTGCGTGGATTCCGGCGTACGCACAGTTTGATACATCTGGATTTTTTTTGTGCGTACGCCGTTTTCGGTCAGTGATCCCCGTCGGCTGCTACTTTGCTTACTTGAAGTTGAAGCACTGGTTGTTGACGTTCTAGCCATGCAACCATTGGCTTTGTGGTGTTTTTTTTTAAGTGTTGATAAAGATTTGTGGTGTTACCTCAAGAGGTAGCAACAGCAGCAAGGCAGGTTCTGCACAATACATGTCGTTGTTGCACAGCGTCTTGTTTTTTATAGCTTTGGTACCAAACTTTCAGATGTATCAGCTTCTGTCGAGCCTGACGTCATTGTGCAACCAGTTAAAACGCAATGTTGACATCTCCCGCTCCCTGCTCTGGTTTGCTCCACTCACTCACAAGTCACTTAACCAGGTCATGTGACCAATCAAATTGCAGCCTTCGTGATTAGAAAATCTCGTTTTATCATATCGCGATTTTATTGCAAATGCAATTAATTGTTCAGCCCTACTTAGGATGCAACAAACTGTCACGGAAGGAGCTCTCCAATTCAGCAACAGCTCATGCATGAGGTGGGAGACGTTGTCCAACAATTATGTTATTTTAGCTAGAGTCCTTCTGTCTTCCACCACCTGCACTGGGTCAAGGGGGCATCCAAGCACAGAGCTGGCCTTCTTGATGAGCTTATCTAGACACTAATAATAGATAATATTAATAATAAGGTTTGTCTGTAGTACATAATCATGTAGAGTATTTAATGTCTGGATTGGTTCTTTCAGAATAGAATGCAAATATGGTGGGCTACTTAGAAAAGACCAGTTTGTATCAGAAAAAGTGTTCAAAGTAGAATATTTTAATTTCTATATGTTTGGTATTTACAGAACCCAATCATTTATAAATTGCAACAATTTAAAATGTTCATGACATAGTTTTGTTTCAGTTTGTGCTAATTTGTAAATTGGTGTAAAACCTTCAGTAAACCTCTAATAGACAAAAAAAATCAAAAATTTGATAAACAATATTTGGGGTTTGGAAGTAATTAAAAAATACAAATGATTCACTGATTGCAACAACAGAAATTTAGATTAATAAGTTGTTGTTTTTTTCCAGAAAAGTTCGCTGAAACTAGGTGTCCTTATGTTTTTGACTCCATTTTGAAAATGTCGTCTCAAATAATCCACATATGTAAAGACCATAAAATCCAAGAACTGTACTTTTAACCCCTATTCATGATCCAACTCACCTGTGTCGTTTTGTTTTTCCACCCAGGACCCTCAGGTGGACTGTTATCAGACTTCTAGAGTGCACACACAGTTACATCTGTCCAGAGAGAATCTTGTTGGTCTAGCCATTCTTCTTGGCTGTGATTACATTCCTAAGGTAGGCGAGATGCATTTATAGAAAACTCGCCACATTTTACAGTTCAACTCCACATTTTCTTGTTTGCTTTAGGGTATACCAGGTGTTGGCAGAGAGCAAGCTTTACGGCTTATAGAGACACTGAAAGGGCAATCACTTCTGATGAGGTAGGAAGCTTTCTCTTTAAACACTCCGCAGGTGATCTACTTCCACTTTAAATGACAAAATACAACCCTATTTGGGCTGAGTTGAGAGTTTTATATTAATGAAATCTGTCTCCACCTGTTAAAGGTTTAACCAGTGGAAGACGGTGAATTCAGATGAGCTTGATGTAGTTGTAAAAAAAGTTTCTCACTGCAGCATCTGTCGACATCCTGGTGAGTGACCTGCTTTGAACTGAAATCATGAATACATTCAGAGGAGAAAAGGGGGACTCATCTCACACATTGCTGCTTAAAGCTGTTAAATCTGCCATGTTGAAAAATTAAACACATGTGTGAGAGATTTCAAAACAGATACCGTACTGATTCTTCTTTGGTTGTCAGGCTCGGCCAAGGCACACGAGCGAGGCGGCTGTGAGCTCTGCGACAGCCAACGGTTCTGTCAACCACAGGACTTTGATTATCCATGTCCCTGCGACTGGCACTGCTACGAACGAACCCGCCAGGCCTCGTCTCTGGAGACAAACATCAAAAGGTGTGCCCGACTCTGAATCCTCGTTTAAAGGGCGAATGTAAATCAATAGGGTCAAACACAAAAGCAAACTAGAGAAATTGCATTTCCTGCAAAAATGCAGCGTGAATGCTTATTGCAGAAGATCTTTCTGAGTAACAGCTGAAATTAGCTAAAAACAACATGCTTCAATGTAGCTGAAATGGATGAACAAGCCTAAATTATCAGAAGAAAGCAGAAATAACACATGCTGAATTAGGTTTAAATAAACAGAAATTAGCACAAAGATTAGGAAATTAGATATAAAAAAAAAACTGAAATTATAATGGGCCTAAAACAACTACTGTAATTAGTAGCTGAAATAACTGAAGCTAGCAGAAATATGCTGAAAGGAGCCTAACAAGCCAAAATTAGCAGAAATAATTTAATTCCTGCCTGGTAGGCTGAAAGTAGCAGAAATTAGCACAAAAATTTGAATTTATCAAAAAACAGCTGAAATTAGCAACAACAAAAAAATGCTGAAAAGATAGAATACCGGTAAGCTTAAATGATCAGAAGTCAGAAAAAAATCATGTTTGTGCTCATTTCTGCTTCAGCCTAATTGGGCAGAGAACCAGCGGAAATTATCTGAAAAAAGTTGAAATTAGCAAAATATAAATAAATAAAAACTGCTGAAAAGTACCGGTAGCTAAAAAAGCAGAAAGAAGCTTAAATTACCAAAAGGAAGTGGAGAGAGCACATTTTTGATGAATTACCTGTAGGCGGAATTTTTTTTAAATGAGTGCAAAAATGTAGAATTAGCTGAAAAAAGCTAAAATTAGCAACCCCCCCTCGCTAAATACAGTAGTACCGGTAGCTGAAATAGCAGAAAAAGCTGAAACTTGCATAAATAAGCTGGAAGGAGCACAACTGGTTGAAATTAGCAGAAAGAAGTTAGAAGCACAAAAATGTAGCTGGCAGAAATAATCTAAAAACATCACAAAACAGCTGAAATTAGCTGAAGGTAGCAAAAACATAAAAAAATTAATTTGCACAAGGAAGCTGAAAGAAGCGGAACCAGAACAAAATGTGAAAGGAGCAGTAAAAGGTTGTAAAGCGATCTCTAAAGATTTTAAAGGTACACTATGTAACTTTGTAATGCAGTCTGTAACTTTTCTAACAATATATTTTTAACATATTTCTTCACTCTGTCACTATCTACTGACAGACTGGTGTTAGACAAAGTAATCTCTGAAAAAAACTATAGTCCCCTTGCTTCTCTATCAGCATTTATAAAAACACTAAAAACAGAGTGACCCGGACAATGACCAGCCAATAAAAACAGAGTTGTTTGTCACGCCCCAACCCACGCCCCCGCCTGTCCCAGCCCCAGCGCCGCGCACGTTCTCATTCAAAGGATTGCAAAGCGATGCAGGACTGATTTGTATGTGACACAAATGTATTAAATATCCCTTCTTCATCTCAGAGCTGGACTTTTATTTTGTTTTTTTTGCCAAACGTCAAGTGATCGCTTCATCCTTCACTGACAGACATGAGGAAGTCACGAGCGAATTAAATCATGTCCAACGTGGCTTCGTGAAGCTCTGCTGATTTCTGCTGGTTTTTGTGTTGTTGGACAAGTGCTCCATGGTTTTATTATATTTTTTAAAACGTTTTATTAACATATAATCACAGAATATTGAAGCGCTCCGAGCGGACATTCAGCAGGAGGCGGAGCTGCAGAACTCAAGTTCAACAGTGAACGGACTGTGGCTCCCCCTCAGAGTCATACAGTATATGGCTCTGAGGGGGAGGGAGCAGAATGCTTTTACCTGATGAAAATTTTTCTAAGTCCCAGCGTTCTCCAGAAATTACATAGTGAAACTTTAAGGATGTAAAATGAGCTCAATTCATTTTCTATGAGGAAAATAAAGTGGCAGAAAAGGCTAAATACTTACGTATATACAAAAGCTAAAGTTGCACCAGTACCAAAAGTCATAGTAGGATTGTCTTGAAAGAGCTGAATGTTTTGATTTATGATTTGTTGAAATAGCTTGAAAAATGCGGGACGAGAATTGCACCAAAAAACATACGGAACGAAAATGGATCACAATAGTGTGAATGCTGCATACACATTTACACAGTTATGAAGAGAATTGGAGCATAAAGTCAGCATGTTGAGGAGAAGTTAAAAATATATAAAACTGGGAGTCCATTATTCTGGGTACCGTAATTTAAAAAATGCTAAGTGGTTCTTTTTAAAAAGAGGGGGAGATGTCATTTGAAAAACATTGCAAAACTTTAATACTGTACTAGCTAAACTGAACTTTTTTCCTTAACTTTCATCAATGTAAGTCGTTATCAGCTTCAGCTATTTTTATTTTGGCTGGAATTGGTGGAAATGTATGTTGAAAAAGAAAATATGTGAAATCACAAAGACAAACAAGATTTTAAACATCAAGACCCTTAAGATGTGTTTTTTTTATTCAAACCTGATATTGGTGTGATCAAAGTACAGTATATTCACAGTGATTAATCTATTTTTCAGAAAAACACTGGCAAGTCAACAGTTCCCTTTCACAGAGGTACAGACATATTCACCTGTGTTTGTTTTTTAACACTTATAATCAGTTGTTTTAAACAGTTGAACATCATCTTGCAGATCATTAGCGAGTTTCTGGTTCCCAAGGATAAACCTGTGTCACATTTCAAGAGAAGACAGCCGAACATGTTCTTAATGCAGGTAAGGTATTTATAAATCATTGAATTTTAAATACTACTGATGTTTCTTTAATTAATAAGCTGCATGTGCACGTTTTTGCTTTATTTGATCAGAAATTTGCCTATGACAAGATGGAGTGGCCAAAACACTACACCAGTGAGAAGGTTTTAGTCTTGATGACCTACACTGAGCTGATGAACAGAAAACACAAAAGAGACGCTCCCTCTCAAATCAAGCCCATCCGGTAGTCCTATGATTATTATTTTTATTATTATTTTTTTCAAAAGATTGTTTTTCTGTTCTGTGTATGATGTTGAAAAGCATTTTCAATCTGTGCATCACATGCAACTCTTTCTTTTTTTACACAAAAGAATATTTAAACCCAGGGTGAGGAATGCTGTTGCTTGCTTTGAAATCATCTGGAGCGCTCCAGGTCAGTTAAAATCACCATATCACCTCTTTATGTGCAGTTTTTTTTAAATATATTTTTTTATTATAAAAATTATATTTATTAATTTTAGATTGATTACAACACAGAAAACAAAAGAACAACCCGTGCTGCCTCACATACACACACACACGCAAAACAAAACCACAATAAAATACCCCACATAAACAAAAAATAAGGTGTCGGACTCCTCCTCCAGTCGACATCACCTCGCAGCCATCAAAATAGAAGAGGAAGAAATAAAACAAAAAACCGGCAAGAATAAATAGAGCTGTAAAGCATAATAAAATACTAAAATCCTAGGGACTAAGCAGAAAAGACTCGAGAGGACCCCATAGTGCCAGAAATGCGTCTGATTTGTGATTAAGATCATGGGTCAGCTTTTCCAAAGGAAGGATGGCAGATATCTGCGTGAGCCACATATTTACTGTGGGGGCATATGGTGAAATCCATTGTAACATAATACACTTCTTGGCAAGAAATCAAAGGATTGTAAACAAAGATAGAATGTGCATCCAAATGGTTAGGGGAAACATTTAGAAGATAAAATATAGGAGACAAGGAAAAGCTACCACCCAAAACCTTTTCAGTCACAGAATGGATGTCCCTCCAAAAAGTCTGTATTAAATCACATGACCAGATTAGGTGGAAAAACGTACCTCTATGCTTCAAACATTTGCAGCACAAATTGGAGCGGTTGGGGAACATTCTCTGGAGACGAAGGGGTATAGTAAGATCTATAAAAAAGTTTAAAATTGTGTTCATGTATAGAAATAGAAGTACCGGTACTGTTGTACATAGAAGAAAGGTTCCTTTGCAAATCTTGAGCCAATCTAAAGGACTGAATTTCACCTCCAGATCCCATTCCCACAGCTGCTTGACAGAGTCAAAGCTTGATGGTTCAGAGCTAAAGTAAGGATACATAGATCTTGGAGATCAGACCCTTGGGAGATTTGGTTGAAACCAGAGTATTTTCCAAATCCAACAGCTCCCTACGAAATGCATTAGACCTAAACAATGACTCCATAAAATGCCGTATTTGAAGGTATTTGTAAAAATCTTTTTGAGGGATGTTGCTATTGTCCCTAATTTGATTGACCGATTTAATCGATCCAGAAATCAACAGATCAGAGAAATCAATCGGACCAGAAGAGGACCAGTTCAATAGGCCAAAACTTCTAATGGAAATTGGTAGGTCCGGGTTTAAAGTCAGAGGGGATCAAATTGAGATAGAGGGAGGGATGTTCAAGTATTTACTTGTGTCTTGCCAAACTTATGTGCAGGTTTTTTAACGCAGTCTTCCATTATTAGATCAGGGGTGGGGGGAAGCAGCATCTGTGAGATGAGTGACGCGACTGCTGCAGTCAGTAAGAGGCAGTTTGGTTTGTTGCCGGGTTGTCTGTTAGTGACCGGCTGTGAAGCAGGGTTCAAAGGTGGCAGGTCAGTCACGTCACCCACCAGGTGCTAAACCAGCTTCCTCTAAACTGAGAAATCTGTCATATCAAGGTCTGCCTCACTAACAAGCCTGTTTGATGACATAACCGGCCTGAGAAAATCTCTGTTTGTTAACTTAAGTCATGGTTTCTCGCAGTTTGTGGTGCATCAAGTAAGGAGAGGTCTAAATCCTACAAATAAATGAACGTTATAAGGAAAATAACAGAAGTTTATTTTTTTTATTACATATCTATTGTTTCATTTAGGACATATTGTGACTCGGTCAATTTAATTTGTGACGTTAAACTCGTTTCCTGCTTTATTTACACCTGATCGTTTATTTTTTGTGTGATCAAACAGACAAATGCTTAGCAAATTAACTTTTAGAATACATGTGGGTCTGTAAAGCCAACATCGCCAAACCGTAATCACTCAGTAATCAACACATAATCATAGAATTTGAAAAATAACAACAAAATGCTCTGATTTTAGTCACATTAAAGAGATTTCGACAACCATTTAGATTTTTCAATAATCATTCAGGCATTTTTTTTAAAGGAGGAATGCCGATATTTATTACAAACATGGGAATAAAGCTAATTGCCCTATTCAGTGTTTAAGGATTTTGGTTTCAGTATTTACCTGATACTGTCATTTGAATTAACATCTGTATGTAAAATGGAGTTAGCGGAGCAAGAGGTAAGCATTAGATTTATTTATACCAGTTTGAATGCAATTCTGGTCTTTCTTTCAACGCAGAACATTACGTGTTTCCTGAGGACCAACCAGCAGAGGACCAACATGAGGTGAGGACCGTGGAGGAAGAGTTACTCGTTCGCATCGCCTTCCCAGAAGTGGTAGAGAGCTACCTCATAAGCAAAGCTCTGGCTGAAGCGAACAAAACCAAGAGTAAGATGCTAATATTCATTGACCTTAAATGTTTAAACATTCAGATTTAGGTGGAGTATTTGATGTTTGATAGTTTGGGTACATTTTCTATTAAAGCTTCCCAGTAAATTTAACAAACTTCCTAGTCCTCCCACATTGTGCTGACAGGGAAGTACTGATCAAAGCTACATGGATGTTTTACTTGTCTTTTAAAGCTGCCTGTTACAGCAGCCCTGACACCTGAAAATGCAGAGCTTAGCAGTTCACACCGTAGGCTTTAATACAGCCCAGAGGCGTCAGTCTCAGGGTCTTCTGTCACTTAAGTCTGTTTCTTCATATCAGTGCCTCTTCATATGTCTGACCTCCATTTTTGAAAAACTTGTCGCGCAGAATAAATGGTAAACGACAAAATGATGTAGGGATTTGCTAATCTTACAAGAGATTTTACAGAAAATGTAACGAGAATATTAAAAGGCTGAAATTTAGTCATTTTTACAGGTTTTTTTTAACATTCTCATTTTAAGTATTTTTTATTTATTTACCGTATTCTTTGGCCTATACGGCACATTGGATTATAAGGCACATTAAGTAAAACAAGTTCATTTTGACAGATTTTTGAGCACCGTGTACCACATAAAATTAGTTTGAGGTCGGTAAGCACAACCAGATTTAATACATAAGGCTCACTGTCAATTTTTGAGAAAATTAAAGGATTTTTAAGTGCGCCTTATAGTTAAAAAAAATGGTATTTCACCGTTATTTAATCAGGCATAAACACTAAGAACAAATTCTTATTTACAGTGCTGGCCTGGCAGCACCAACAGGTCCTTGAAGGGTCAAGGGAAGGGAAACAATACAGTTAAGCGAAACGATAGTAGTCTGTAACAAACAAGGAAATCACAAATTACATTAACAGTTCAGAGTCAGAGTCAGAGAGTCTTTATTGTCATTTGCACCGCATGTGGTACATGAGATGAAAACGAGATTATGTACACGAGGTCCCAGTTACATCCAACAACAAATGAAAGAGAAAAACAGTAATAACATCGAGAACTAACTAAGAAAAACATCAACTAGTAATACACTAAGCCTAATATAGTGGGAATAAACAGCAGCACGAACATGAGTTTGTATGAGCAGATGGTCACAGATGAACACAGATGAACACAGCAACAAGAAAACATATCAGCATCACCATGATGTGATATTTTGCAGTGTTTATTTTAATTTTATTTTTATTTATTCATGAGTCTAACAGCCTCAGGGTAGAAGCTGTTCCTCAGTCTAGTGGTTCTACACTTGATGCTCCTCAACCTCCGTCCTGAGGGGAGTGGGGCAAAGAGTGAGTGTGCTGGATGAGTGAGGTCTTTCATGATACAGGTGGCTCTTTTCCTGCATCTAGAGGTGTAAATGTCTGTGATGGTGGGGAGACTGACTCCAACAGACTTCTGTGCAGCCTTCACCACTCTCTGCAGAGCTTTCCTCTCTTCAACTGTGCAGCCTCCATGCCACACGTTGATGCTGGAGCACAGGATGCTCTCCACTGCACACCTGTAGAAGGAGGTGAGAACTGGGCTGCTCAGACCAGCTCGTCTCAGCCGTCTGAGGAAGTAGAGTCTCTGATGACCTTTCTTGATCAGGCTGGTGGTGTTGTTGCTCCAGCTGAGGTTATCATTCATGTGTACACCCAAGTATTTGTAGCTGGAGACCACTTCCACTGCAGACCCACCTATTTTCAGTGGGGCATGGGTGTGTTTGTTCCTTCTGAAGTCCACAATCATCTCCTTTGTCTTCTTCACATTCATGTGAAGATTATTCTCTTTGCACCAGCTCTCCAGGTGTTCCACCTCCTGTCTGTAGCTGGACTCATCATTGTTTGTGATGCATCCCACCACCGCTGTATCATCTGCAAACTTAACAATATGACAGCCTGGAAGTGTGGCTGTACAATTGTCAAAGTTAAATGACAGCATTACTAAGCATGTTGGCAAGTATCTTTAAACATGGCTTTTAAACCATTTTTAAAACTAGAAACTGAGAAAGTTTTTTTTAAGCAGATTCCAGTCAGATGGAGCAGCAGAGCCAAAGCCAGACTTGGTCTTAGAGTTGTTACAACAAATACTGAGAGGATCAGGTGTTGTACTTAGAAACTGGTTGAGGGTAAACCAATTAATTTCATGACGAGTATGAAGAGAAGGACATTTGACAGAAGAATAGAGACAATGGACCTTACCAAGCTCCGCCCACAGGGCTGCGTTTCATTGGCTAATGCCCATTTCACGTCACAGCGCAGCTACTAGGGGCGTGACCGTCTCACAAACAAAAGCTACAGTAGTAATAAACACATGCTACCGTAATTTACATTGTGAGCTAGCATACGGGCAGAAAGGTTTTGCGTCAGGGCTGGAAAAATGGTCCTCCACTGTCAGTGGGGTATCTGTACAGGAGATGTCAGGTACCCTGACCGTATTTGTGGAAGTAAAATTCACAGTTTTCCTAAATGTGAAACTGAATGCCTTGCTTGGATCAAAGCCTGTGCACGACCGCATTTACCGATACCGATACAACTTCTACACCTTGAAGCCTGTCTGTTACACAGTCTTACGTTAGCTGAAGAGATCCAATATGCAATGTGTACCATATCTAACATACATTAAAGATTTCATTCTACCTGAAAAGGCTTTTCACTAAACTGTAAGCCACGCTAGCACTGAGTACAGTGTATCAGGCCTAGGCACACTCAAACATTGGCCAACAACAGAAATCACTGATTTCAAAAGTAACCTTCAAAACCATGAATGCCCGACTTACCCAGCCTTGCAAGAACAATAGACATCAGTGATCCTGTCCACAGCTGTAATAATGCTGGGGGTGTGAGGATCTGCTGTTTTCCTCATCGACCGATAGCATTTCGCTGTGACGCGCACAATGTTGGAGGCATCGCGTGGCTCAAACAACTTGTTGTCGTCCAAAAAAGATGACATGAACTTGTTGGTTCCCCTGTCCATTGTCATGGCTGATATGTTGATGAAATCCGGCAGAAATGACACACTAATCGACTTAGAACTACCCTGCAGAGAGTCAGTCGACACCATGTTTACATTGAAACCAAGCTCCGAGAGGCTATTTTTGTGAGACATACAGCCATGTGGGAGTTTAGGGGGCGTTTCTGGGCGGAGCTTGGTAAGGTCCATGATGTGTTCTGTAAGAAGCATTTGCAACAAAGCAAATAGCAGAGTGATCAATTGTGTCCAGCTTATGAAGGACACCCTTACAAGCATGTCTGTAAATTATGTCTCCATAACCCAACAGAGGTACCGGTAGATTATTTTTTATTTATTTATTTATTAATGGTGTGTTTTGCAGCAGTTTTGATGTGCATCACCTGTGACCCATTAACAACACTCATAAATAATAATAATAGAATCTTTGACTTTTTTTTTACACTTGCAGTACATTTAAACAACATTTTCTAAGACTAAAACATCCGAGCACATGTTGCTCTGATGCCTGTTAATGTTCAGCCTTTATCTGGTTTTCACATTTTGGATATTACCTTGATCATGTCCACAAATCCACTGGCATTTCCATTTTTTCTTGCCCCACGTTGCACCTTTTTGGGGACTAATGTGGATAGTTAACACCACTTATCATAATGTATGTTTTTTTATTTTTATTATGCAGTAAAAAATAGTTTTTTAATCACTGCATTTTGTTTTTATTTACAGTTTAATTTTTTACTACTTTACTAGGAAAAATATTGCAAAAATAACTCATCACCTAGATTTTAAAAAACATGCAAAGTAAATGTGATGTTATTTAGAAGTTTTCTGACATTCTGCCTCATTTTTCTTCACAGAAAAGAAACCAAAACCTAAAAAGGAGACGGCGTCTGATCCCTCTGATGGCGTTTTGGATCTCTTGGATCAACTGACTCTTCAGAGCTCTTCCGCTCAGGCACAAACTTTGCTCCCTTCCACTTCGTACTCGGAGAAAACAGACGTGATCATTCTGGACACTCCGCAGAGTCGTAAGCAGCTTGAGGAGAAGCGAGAAGTCTGCTCGATTCCAAGTCGTCCGCTCTCTCGAGCTGAATCGGGCGACGCTGCTTCGCTTTCAGTCTCCGCTGTTATTGACGCTTTACATCTGAGCGATATTGACTGGGACACTGTGTCCTTCACATCCTCCCCTACCTCACACGCTGAGACCACAGTAAAGGATGAGACGCGAGGTGGAAATGGAGAACGAGCGCCATCGAGTGATGCAAGACAGGCAGACTCCAGGCCTGCTGCAGAGCTCTGCTACACAGATTGTCCTCTCAGAGACAGGGTGCTCATGAGGAATACAGCTTCAAATCAGACAAAGAAAGACAGTGATGCAGTTTCAAAACATCTGATCTATGAGCTAACGCTTCCTGCCAGCATCTCACAAGAAAAGCACGGTGGAGAACATTCAAGTAAAGTGAATGAATCAGTTCGGCATACAAAGGAACTGATTACAAACAAAAGCCAAACTCACGGTTTAAAAGAGCAGCAAATTCTGTTATTACAAACTCACAACAGGATGAAGGAGGAATCAAATGGCTCCAAAAAGCCTCCTCAGAAATATAAGTTTGTCAGGACAGCCCTGTCTTCTTCTCTACCGAGGTGCAGCTCTGATCCGGATCAAAGTGACCGTAAGAACAGGAGCGTACCGCCGACCACCAAGAAGAGCGTGTGCAGCCGCCTGTGTTCGTCCAGCGAGGACAGCGATGTGGAAAACCAGCCTCCTGGACCTCGAAGGCTGACAAAAACCAACAAAATCAAGAGCGGAGTTATTTCAGACCTGCCTCTGAAAACCGTTTCCAACCGACTCAAAAGCATCGAGCCAAATCCAGAAGCTTCTCGCAAACTTCGGGGTGCGGTATCTCAGAGTGGCAGGGGAAAGGCTGACGGCGACGCATCAAGTGAGAGCAAATGGCGGGGTGTGCAGACATCTAAAGAGTGTGACGGCGTGTTCCTTCAGACTCCTACATCACCTGTCGCTTTGTTCGACAGCGACGATTCGGTGGTTTGCAGCGACAGTCCGCTGCCGCTGGCCGAGAGACTGAGGCTGAAATTTCTTCAGTGAGCGGTGATGACATGTTTTCATCGATGTTTCTTTGAGAGATACTCGGTCATGCAGACGTATTATATCCCGTTTGGTTCTAAACGAACCAGTAATCATTTACGTAGATTTTCAAGCTAAATCCTTAAACGTTTTTTTTACTTTTCTTTGGCTCAGAACGTTGATATTTTAAACCGTCAGACTTTGGATCAGATCAGGTTTTGAATAATTATTGCCCACTGCCAGAAAGGCAAAATATCATGGACACATTTGAATGAAACTTGCATAAAAGACACTGAAATGACTAAGTCACTTTCACAGATATGAAGCTAACATTTGATGTAGTATTAGCTGAGAGTCATTCACAACACATACTATGAGCGTGAAATCACATGTTGGGTTCAGTGACTCATGGTTTGCATCACAGACTAGAGAGGCAATCAATGCTAAATGTTTTACTTGATCCAAGTGGTGTGAATGAACAATTTTAAGGATTAAATGTCAATTAACAGCTCCACGTGTTTTTATTCTCCCGCAGCTCTCTGACAAGCTGCACAGAGCTGAAGGGAGCAGGGACATGGGGGACTACTGCTAAACCAGTGGTTTTACAGGGTGTTGGTTCCCCTTGATCACGAGTGAAGCTTCACACCTTTTCAGACATGAAAGGTCTGGCAGGACCACCGGTGACAGCTGCATCCTCTACTTAAATAGCATCCCAGTTCAACTTTGTTTTCCATGCATGAAACATTGATGTAGGTTTGTTTCCTTATTAAAGGTTGCAGCTGAAACCACGTTCTTTACGAATAAAGGAAGACTGCATCATGTGTCAGCTCATGACCCCTCTGATTTTGGGCGTTAGTTGAATGGTTTTGCTCTCCAGTATGATTCTGGTCCATGGTTTTTATTTGTATTTCAGTCTGAAGACACACGCAGGTCTGACTTACCACAGCAGTGTGAAGGTCTGAGTTGAAACAGCAACCTTCATTAGACGGATCACATCAAACTGACAATTGTCTCCGTGTAGACTTTAACGAGTAATTTCCCACCACAGGAATCTAATTATTTTTCTTTCTATCACATTATTCGTCGGTTTGGCCTTATTCACACCACAGTGAGAACTAACAATGTCTTTGCTGGAAGCTGCATTTTTGGCACTTGAGTTCTTTGAACTTTTATTTTCCTCCTTCCTCTGCCTAAACTGTGAACTCATAAACGTTGTGCTTCTGTATATATCTGCTTTAGTAAAATGACTTTGACTCATTTAAGCCTTATGCAGCCCCGCTGCGCAGACGTCTGGATTTCCACCATGGATCTGGAAGCTGTTACCGTCAAAGTACTCTCTGAATGGGAGTGCTTGGAGAGCACATCTGGAGAAACTCGAGAGTCTCTTCAGTCCGTCTCACCAGATGCGTGCTGCCCCAGCGAGCATCATGAAATCCACGGTTTCTCCTTTGGTTTTGCGCGGCGCAGCGTCACGACTCCAGCGGCGCAAAGGCAACGCAAGTCCAAGATGTCCGCGAAAAGGCGCATGAAGGCCAGCGAGAGGGAGAAGATGCGGATGAGGAGTCTCGCGGAGGCTTTGCACCAGCTCCGGGACTACCTCCCGCCGGTCTACAGCAGGAGAGGCCAGCCCCTGACCAAGATCCAAACGCTCAAATACACCATTGAATACATCAACACGCTTGCGGACACGCTGAGCCGTGCGTCACGGGCGCAGGATGGAACACTTTTACGCACCGGATCATCTTTGGGTCAGAAACTGACACTGAGTTTTTGTGATGACTAGGAAAAAACAATCTTTCATACTTTCCTACTACTTTTTGTTCTGGGTTTTAGTATTTTCAGGGTATATTGGGCTATATGAGGCTGCCCTGTTTATAGTTATCATTCTCCATGTCTGTCTGATCACATTTTTTATTACTTTTTCGTTGGTGCCTAAATGCTATATATTTTATGTTTTTTGTGTGAATAAGTAAAGTTTTCTTGATTGGATTTAAATATTGTTAAATGAGTTCAATCGTTCGGAATATTTCAATAAATTTTCCTTTAAAAAAAAAAAAACGTTTTCTCCATTTATCATTGTTTCCAACGTGATTAATAAAGTTGTGTTGAAGCTGTGGCCTTGTCAATCATCGAACCAATGTGAAAGGAGAAGACGGTTGGTTAGACGTCAATCGTTTTAACCAATCACAACAAAGTACTGAGCGCATGGGGCAAAAGCAGCCAATCAGAAGCGAGCATTTACAAACGTAGGCGTGACTTGGACCAACGTTTCACAAAGAAATCCCAATTTGGGAAGTCGCCATTTTCAAAGTCTCAGGAATCGTTTGAGGTGTGGGATTTTTTTTTTTAACTTTATTTTTTATATAGATATTAATTTTATTAGTAATTAGGGAAGTCGTTACTTAAAATAAAACTACCTTCCCCGTATCACCTGCTGAAGTAAGTAATTTGTGTTTATTGTTTCGCCTAAGAGATTACTGAAACGATGCTTGTGTTCATTAAGGCTAATGCTAGCGTTTAAATTAAACGCTAGCCTAAGATTAAACTATTGGATATATGTTGATTTTTTTTATCATAGGGCAGTGTTTAATGTGCATAGCTGAACATTTTTAATTCGGTCGTTAACGAAGCAACACGCTGCAAGATAATAGTTCCAGGAGTCCTTCAAGGTTTCTCCGCATCACAAATCATATGTCATCGATGAGCTCACCTAATCCGACTACATGTACAGTACATGTCTAGGAACAGGTAGAATATGAAGTACAGTACTGTATTTTTGTACCCAGGCCACTTTGGTTCTGCTGGATAAATAGAGCTCTTGCAGTTCGAGTTTATTACCAGTATATGTTTATTAAATTTGTTCATTTTTTTTACAAAAGAAACAATACAAGGCAATCTCATAATGATAGTGTACAAAATGTAAAAAAATGAAAGGTGGCAGAAAGAAGAATAAATCTTATTATATCTGCCCCTTATCTCCAACAATCAGATTAAACAACAGTAGTCAAACCATGTAAACAATAATAATCTTCAACCAACTTTTTCCAACAGTCAGGTTAAACAATAATATTCTTCAACCAACAGTACAAAATTACTAACTCTTTTTAATTTTCTAACTAAGTACAAAATGACTAACTCTTTCTAATTTTCTAACTAATACAATACACATTACGTTATTTCACATATATTTTTTTAACACATTTGTTTTGATCATTTTTTTAAATGTAAACATTGACTTGGCATTTTTAACTACATTCTCCAAGCCATTCCATAATCTAATTCCCTGGGTTATTGCTGTAAGTTATTGTATGTTATTGGCCATAAGAGCCACTCCACACACATCAACTGGCATCTCTCCCTTCGAGATGATGACTGGTCGACAAATGACTCTCCCTCTACACCTGTTGTATCAACCAGGCGACGCCGTCATGGCGACAGCCTACACTACACAACAATACATGAAAGATTTGAATGTACACCTCAGAAACACTTGCTTTCGCCCAGAAAAACCTGGAAAGATCCGCTGAAGGACGTAAGGCGTACTATGACCAGAAGGCCTCTCACAATGAACTCCAAGTGGGAGACAGAGTCTGGTACTATACGTTCGCCCCAGCAATCGAGTTATTGTTAAGCGAAATTTCATTAAAAAATAAGCAGTGCCCAAACTTTTGCAGTCGTCTGTTTTTGTTTAAGAGTTAAAATTGAATGGCTATAATAAAAGTAAACAATCTAGCATTTACTCAGAATTAAAATACAGTGACGCTAATCTAAAGTTGCATAATTCAGTAATACAAAATGTAGCATGCAGTCTGAAACTTAAATATACCTTCATACTTTAGCTTTGATTTTTTATTTCATATATTGTACCGTAAAACTCGAGCATGTTGACTTACCCAAGCACGTATGCAATTATGAAATAATATATATTTTGTCTCCTTGGGTATATGCTTATGTTTCAAATGCATTAGCGTGCATGCAAATGAGTCCTCATAACCCAATGAGACTAACCTGTATAAATAAAGGTTTAATTCATTTCTTTATTTGAGCATATTCACAAATTCTTGATCTGAGTTTTAACGTCTTCAGGGGCAGCTGCTCTTTTGCAACAAGCTGCAAAGTCAGTCTGCTGCTTAACATGTAAAAAAATTAAATCATTTATTATATAAGCTTTATATGATGTATATTATACATCATAGACAATAACATTTTCAACGTTAGTGTAAAATAGGTCAAATTGAATTGACTGCTTAAAATCCTCTCATGAATATAAATGTATTCTATGAGCTGAATTCTGAGAACATGGCACCATTTGTCTTCTTCGTGCTTGATTACTTTATTGCTGCGGGGAATATAATAATTTATTCATGCATAATTCCTCAAATTATAATTTTTACATCATGGCCTAGACTTGAAAGCCCCATGTAAGCCTACATGTGTAACTCGACCTGATCATTTCAGATGGATGCGAATGCTGAAAAGAAGACCACAGAAACTTCAAAGCCTTTTAAGGATGAATCTAAGAAACCAGCAATTGAACATAACTCCAGGTCTGTTCTGTTGTTTCTCTGAGACGTCTGCTGTACTTACAAGCACATCGAGTCCTGTTGATAAAGATTCAGGTATCTGGAGACGGGTGTTTTGAGGATTCAGGCAGTGTGGGAGAAATTATAATGCATCACTTTTTCTGGTGACCAATGGTTTATAAGCATTCACCCTTATTTACAGTGGAAGTGGATACTTTCACGTTTTTAACTTGGCCTTGAGAATATTCACTTGTGAAATTATCTTTGTAAGATAGTTGTGTGGTATACTTTTGTTCTTTTTTGGCTCAGAAAGTAATAATGCACACTTTGCTTGGTGATGCAGTGCATTAGCACAGTTGCCTTGCAACAAACAGATTGCAGTTTCAAAATTTGGCAAGGGCTTTTCTGTGTGAAGTTTTTACTTTCTCTTTTTATTTTACTTTATTATTATAAAGTACTTTGTTTATTACTTTTATTACTTTATTACTGTATTTGACTATTTTTACAATTTTTGGCTGTAACTGGGACCTTGAGTACATACTCTCGTTCCACCTCATGTACCACATGTGATGCAAATGACAATAAAGATACTTGAAATTTTCTCCCTGAGCTTTCATATTATCCAAAAACCACTTGTTAAGATTATTAGTAATTC
>JBBPBX010047762.1:0-26021 GCA_038048925.1 Garcialebias charrua | reverse complement strand
TTTTCAGATGGTGTCATTACTTCTTTTCTGAGGTCATCGTACATTTCCCAGGTGCCCGGGGGCCTCTTACAAAATGCCACATAATGCCCAATAGTTTCAGGCGTTGGACCCTCCTGAAATGCTATGATGGCTTTCAGTGCGAGTCTCTGTTCTTGAAGTTGAAGGGTTGATGGAAATTCACTGAGGGAAAACTGCTTGGGTTTGGTGACACTTTGCTCCACAGTTGTGGCACAGAATTGTCCAAGGTCTGTGTCAATCCAGACAAGTTCTTGCACTCTGTGACTGTGACAAACAGTCCCCATACAGAGGATGTTTTCTGACATGTTTGTTTTACATTCTGCTGGGCATGTATCAAGACTTTGGATTGGTCTTAGGCATGGAGATGCTGCAAGGTGGAGCCCTTGTTCAACAGCAGACTGAAGGTGAGCTATGCCAGAAGATGACAGGACTGACAAGTCAATGGAAATGAAAGGTACTTTCCTTGTATTTGGAACATAAAGTTTACAGTACAGAGAGGAACACTGTCTTGTGAAGTGAACACTTGGATTTTCTGTCATAATATTTTGAATAACTGTGGACACATGGCACTGTGCATCAACATGATGAACACCAGACTTCAACTGAACAGGGTTGAATATTGAGCTTAGAATCTCAGCTCTCAAAGAATAGGTATGTGGAGTGACACCCTTTGAAGCAATGTCTTTCACAAGCTGGAACACTTTGTTTTTCTCTGTACCTTTTAGCACATTCTGAGCAGAAACACTGTCACAGAAAGCGCAGCACAGACCTTGACAGACTGCATCAAAGGCACAGGTGTTGGTGACGCAGTACCGTTCCTTGCGGACTCTGATTGGTTGTTGATTATTTCCATTTTTTAAAAGCCCTAGCTTAACTTTTTTCAATTTTACATCTGGATCAGAATGGAGCCATTCAGGACAAGGGGAAAGGTATGATGTCAACTTCCTCTTCTTTGGTGGGACTGCAAGGCCTCTCCAGTTTTCCAATGCTGCTGTTTCTTCTGTGTTCGGTTCCTGAGAGTAGTTTTCATCCAATTCTTGTTCCTCAGAACTTTCGATTGGATTCTGAAGCTTCACTGTTTCTTCTTTTCTGGCAGTCTCTGCTTCTTTTTTTATTTTTTTGGCAGAACAGATCCTCATGTTTCCCTCAATGAAACCAAGATGACGTGAAATGAATTTATCAACCCTAATAGGAAGATTTTCATGCTTGAACAAGCCATGTTTAATGTTCTTGAACTCGGCTTCAACATTAGCTGAAGTTGCAGTGAGCTTTTCGCTGTGAAACAGGGGAACCATTACTGCAGTCCAGAGTGGTAGGTATCCTCCCAATCTTATTAGGTGTGGGACAAGCTCAGGTAGATAGTGCATATTGTCTCGATCACCATTGACTTCAGCGTGGCACTTACTCTCCTCACAAATATCTGTCACCCACTTCCTCAACTCAGTATTTATTTGTGTGCCTTGTTCAAATCTAACGTCTTCTGCTTCCTCTTCACTGGAAATGGGCGTAGTGTCATCTGCGATTTTGCTTTTAAGGTTTGATTTGCACACTTCTGACATGATGGGATTACCATGACTGTCATTACCTTCTGTCTCACTTAATGCAACAGTGGCAATGCTGCGTATTATGACCTTTGCTTCCTCCAAAGATTGCGACTTGACCAGCTGTGCCATTGAACGCACATAGAAATCTTTCACCCGATGAGGTTTTTTCCTCAAACAATCCCACTGGGAAATCATTTTCATCAGGTGTGCCACGTCCACTCGGATGAAGCATGGTGGCAGTTTGCTGCATTTGTTTTGAAGCAGAACACCGAAGCACTCATTTACATAGCTCTTCAAATCAGACAGGTGTGTGAAAGCCTTAACCAAAGCACCAAGTAAAGCTAGAGAAAAATCTGAAATTGCCTCTTTTGGGACTGGTGCTCCAGCGCGAATCCATTCTGACAACCATCTTGTGATTGCCTGGACATCATGTCGCTCTGACAGCATTTGAACCACAGGGATGTGGGAGTTGTCGCTTCCTGTTAAAACTCCTTGATAAAGGAAGATATGTCCAGACAAGCCGTTCGGCCTGACAAGCTTTTTAACAACTGAGCCAGTTGCATCAAAAGCAACAATGGGGTGCTTCTCTGCCTGGTACATCATCATTTGGGTAGGACTCCAGTAGTGACAGAAGAATTTGTCTAATCCAATGTCACCAATACTTCCACTGTGAGGACAACTACATTTTATTGCCTGTAGTGATAATATTGGGTTTTTATGAGCCATTTCAGATTCCTGTTGCTCTTGTTTGGCTTTACGTAGAGTTGCTAAATTTGGTAGATGACTTGGCTCAGGGTCTCCAAAGTCCATCAGTTTTTCTGCCTGTGATGCTCTCCACACGTGTGGCTGAAATCTACCTTCACAAAGTTCTTTTTTTACTTCTTCACGTCGTCTTCCAGACAATGGTCTCTTTGAAAACCCTGTGTGCAGGGATTCGTCCGTATTTTCCATCACACACCGAAGCACCATTGGGCACTGCATGTCCGGTTCCTTTTCACATGTAATGTACAGTTGACCCTTGCACTGTTTACAGAAACCTGTTATTTTGATGAAACATGACACCTGGTTGGGGTACACCTTGGCTCTTTTAAATGTAAAAGTGCAAGAACTTTTAATTTCATTCCAGATTCCCTCGTTCACAATATGAGTCCATGTGCCTCTCTTCAAAATGGTGTATGCCCTTTTTTTAAACATATCCTTTTTGTATGTGACTCTCTCTGGAATCATATGCATCCACTGTTCAAATGGGAGCTCCACATTAAAAGTCTTATTGCCTTTTTTTTGTAAAGGAGACGTGCTTTGGTCAAAAGGAGTGCCACTCTCACTGCTGTCTGTCTCCGTCATGTTCTTTTCATTATTATAATCAAGAGTAGCCCAGATATTGTGTCTGTTTAATTTGACAAATGTGTAAAGGGCTTTTGGTGTTAGCTTTTCGTCAAGTTTTTTACTGAGCTCTCCCCATATCCCATCACTTGGACTTGCGATGTTGCCATTTCTTATGACTGCGTTTTTTGAAGCACAGAGGACTTCAATTACAGCTGTATGGGGAACCATTGACTTCTTTGGCATCTGTGTAGCAAAATAATAATAAAAACAATCCTGTTACATGAATATGTTGAAACATTTCAAATAGCACAACAGAGAATCAATAGCTGTCATTGAAATCTTCAAAGCTGCAGTATGCAACCTCCGTATTTGTAAATACCAATATTTTGCAATATTACAGTATGGTACAGATAATCTGTGAAAATAAATATAAGGACTCCTCCGTCTTCTCCCAGTGCTACCTTACATATACATATTTATATATGCATAAATATCCATCTATCCATCCATCCATTTTCTAACACCCTTATCCCTAGCTTGAAATAGTTACGGTTTTGGAAAATATGTAAAAACACATTCCTTTTACGAAGCTTGCATACTGCAGATGCAAGTGGACAAACATACCTTGATGCACTCTATGTATTGACAAGAAGTGTTGATGATTGCTAAGTTTAGGGTTACAAGCAGGACATGGCCTCAAGCCCTTACCTTTAGTGCTGGTAACTGCCGTCCAGGGATTTGGTTCAAAGCATCTGGATCCAGCCGTAGGGCGAGGAAAGCAAGCTCGTTGGCACAACGTTTCGGACGTCTTGTCCTTCATCAGGCGCTGAAGCTTGCTAGAAATACTTAAAAAGACTCAAAAAGACTCAGCTCAGTGTTCAAAATGCTCCTCTGTGTTACTCAGTGTTCAAAATGCTCCTCTGTGTTGAGACAAACAAACTAAAATGGTGGCAATGATGAGGACCCATCATCTCAAAGCATCATGGGGGCCAATGAGTGGGCCTCTGTGGGCTGTGAATGCCCACCCTTAAAGCTCCACTGACATGTTCTTTTAACTTTTCAAAAAATGGCACAACATATATAAATATTAAGATAGACCTCTGACCGTTTTTGCTAAAATAATGTTAAATGAATGAAAATTTCTCTCAAAATAGTTTAAAATTAGCGCCGTTTTTTTAGACCGTAAATCCGGATCTTCCGGTCACGTGTCAGCATTCCTGTTTGTGACGTCACGTCCGATACTGAACTCTGCTCAAACGACAAAAATATAGACGCATCCGTCGAATTTAGCCATTTAAAACTACATTATAGCGAAGCCAAATCGCTATAATGTAGTTTTAAATGGCTAAATTCGACGGATGCGTCTATATTTTTGTCGTTTGAGCAGAGTTCAGTATCGGACGTGACGTCACAAACAGGAATGCTGACACGTGACCGGAAGATCCGGATTTACGGTCTAAAAAAACGGCGCTAATTTTAAACTATTTTGAGAGAAATTTTCATTCATTTAACATTATTTTAGCAAAAACGGTCAGAGGTCTATCTTAATATTTATATATGTTGTGCCATTTTTTGAAAAGTTAAAAGAACATGTCAGTGGAGCTTTAACTGTTAAAGTGTTCAATCAAACTCTTAGATAAACAAGTTTTGTACCTGTGGGGGATGAACAGAGTTTAATGTCAGCCATTTTCTATATCAACAGTTTAACTGAAAGAAGTACTCTGAGTACTTCTTTCTAACCCTTTCATGTGGAGCTCCCATTTGCACAGTGGCTGCATATGATTCTAGAGAGTCACATACAAAAAGGATATGTTTAAAAAAAGGGCATACACCATTTTGAAGAGAGGCACGTGGACTCATATTGTGAACGAGGGAATCTGGAATGAGGGGGGCTGGTTGACCTTTGATGACCTCTAGAAACATTTCTTTATAACTTTAAAATGATAGCGGCACAAATGAAAATTTTTGCTGCACAAACCTGCACAAACGTAGCTGAGTTGATTGACACCAATTTCGTATGATTTCGAGAAGGTGGGGGGGCAGGTTGACCTTTTGACCTTTACACTTTCATTAATATCTTCAAAACCAAAGCAGCACAAACGAAAATTTTTGCTGCACAAACCAGCACAAACGTAGCCGAGTTGATTGACACCAATTTCGTTTGATTTGAAGAAGGTGGGGGGGCTGGTTGACCTTTGATGACCTCTAGAAACATTTCTTTATAACTTTAAAATGATAGCGGCACAAACGAAAATTTTTGCTGCACAAACCTGCACAAACGTAGCTGAGTTGATTGACACCAATTTCGTATGATTTCGAGAAGGTGGGGGGGCAGGTTGACCTTTTGACCTTTACACTTTCATTAATATCTTCAAAACCAAAGCAGCACAAACGAAAATTTTTGCTGCACAAACCAGCACAAACGTAGCCGAGTTGATTGACACCAATTTCGTTTGATTTGAAGAAGGTGGGGGGGCTGGTTGACCTTTGATGACCTCTAGAAACATTTCTTTATAACTTTAAAATGATAGCGGCACAAACGAAAATTGTTTGCTGCACAAACCAGCACAAACGTAGCACAAACGTTTGACGCCAATTTGGTTTGATTTCGAGTCTGGATAAAGTCTGGACATGAACGGATCATTCCCTGTACCGCTTGGGCGGGTGACCGTGTAAAGTCAAGACGTGAACCTGGTTCATCAGGCACGCTTTTGTCTGTCATCCCGGTTAGCTGAGGAGGCCCTGTGTCTGACCGCCTGGCGGGGGACAACCCTGTTTTTGCTCCATGCGTGTTCAGTGCTAGATGGGACCAGCGATGGTCTCTGCCAATGCTCATCCTCGTACGCCGGCCGCTTCTGCAGTGGGGCACGCGTTGCTGAGCGGTGTCGAGGCTACGCAGGTCTGCCTCCAGCAGACTCTCTGGGGGGAGGGGGGGGGAAGCTTCTCCTGGGAATGCCCACCCAGAGAGCTTCAGCCTGTCTGCGCCTTTGGTCCAGCTTGGTCTGAATTCGACCCAAAGCTTTTCCAAATAATTACGTCGGCTCTATCGAGTGGTGGAGAAAAGGTACCTTTTGTCCCTCGGGGAGATCAGGTAAAGTCAACCAGAGATGGCGTATCGCGATGACCACTTCCGCCATGCCTCTGCCTTGTGCAACAGCGGCTGTCCCTTTCATACGGAGCACAAAGTCTGTTGCCCTGCGGGCTTCATCCAGCAAGTCAGCGGCAGCTTGCTTGTCCGTCGTTACTTGGAGCTGCTTCAGCTTTTCAGCTAGGTAAGCCTGCATCAACGCAGACGTGTTCATGGCGCACGCCGCAAGTCCCTGAGCACTGTAGCATTTCTCGAGCAGAGAAGCTGAGGCTCGACAAGCTTTGCTAGGAAGAGTTGGTTTTGTCCCGGATGATTTGGGAGCCAGGTGAGACGCCAGTGTGTCCTCAGTTTGAGGCACATTGGCTATTCCCAAACTCATCCACCCCGTCCACGTCGAGGAACTGTGAGAGTGGTAAGAGCATGGGAGCTCAGGGCTGAACCCAGGTGCGAGTTAGTTCTGTGAGTAAGTCTGGGAACACGGGCATCCATTGTCTCGTGGTAGCCTGTTGCTTTGAGTAAAAATAGATTCCTACCAGCCTCATGACCTGTTAACGAGGTGGAGACTCTGGCCATGGGATGTGCAACGCGTCCGCTGCTCTGTGGCACAGGTCGAACAGAGCAGGGATGGAAAAGTCAGTTTCCGGGAGTATAGGAACCGGGGTCTGGGAGAGGTCTTCTTCCTGTTCCTCGAGTTTTACGTCTGTGTCCTCCACGGAAAATTCGCCTGAGGCTGAAATCGAGATCTCGTCCTCGTTCATCATGCCTCAAGTGTCGAATTCGACTGTTAAATCCAGCATAGGAGCCAGCACGTCAGGGCTGTCACCCCATTCGACTCGTGTGCTATTGTGCAAAGACATGTTCTCGAGCTCCAGCGTGGGAGTGAGGGGCTCGGTGGTGTCCGCATCCGCTGGCACTGCTGGGGCGCCCATGGCCTTGGCGACGAGGTCGACCTGGTTCCGCAGCCCCGCATCCAACATCTGGCTGCAGTGTGGGCAAAAGTCGGGCGCATCCAGTGCTGTTTTTGTGTGTAATATTCCCAGGCAGACTTGACAGGCCTCATGGGTGTCCGTCACTACGAGGGAGAAACCACATCCGCTAGGACAGGCGCGCGAGGTTGGGCTCGCTGTCTTGCTGGTTTTCCTTGGAAGTCTTGTCTTTCGCTTTCCTTTCCCCTGAGGCATGTCCGAGATAAGGCGAGCGAGTCCTTCCAGAATTCTTTTCCTTTTAATTTGTTTAGACGTCTCCTCCGTCGCGTCACTTTCACTGGCTAGCTCGCTACGAATTAGCAGGGGTAGCTGTTGTGACGCAGTTAGCGCTGTCGAGTGAAGCAGTCTGTGGAGAGAGGAGAAGAAAATACTTTGGGGTTAAGAGAAAATGTGCCGGACTAGCTTTTGCTAGTCCAGCAGTATGCAGGAATAATTCTCTGTGTGCTCTGTGTAGGGAGCAAGCTCACCTCTGGTTGAGCGATGAAGCAACAGAGAAGTCCCGCGAAGAGAGGTAGTTCAGGTTTAAGCGAGGTGAAAGGCAAAAAAGAGAAAGATGGATGGGCGTCAGTCGCTTAAATACCCAGAGGGCGGGGCCTTTTGCGCAACGTTGACGCCCTAGCCATAAAGGCGTGAATGTATTCCTTCAGGTAATCGCGCGGGGGTGCAATTCCCATAGCAAGTATGTTGCACCGAGAGAACTTGACTGAAAGGGAACCAGGAAGGACAGATGGTGGTGGGTTTTGCCAAGAGAATGGAAATGGCTGTAGTCAATACCTATTTCCAAACTAGGGAGGGACATAGAGTGACTTATAAGAGTGGAGGAAGGAGTACACAGGTCGACTACATTCTGTGTAGAAGAAGAAACCTGAGGGAGATTGGAGACTGTAAGGTTGTGGCAGGGGAGAGCATGGCAGGGGAGAGCATGGCCACACAGATGGTTGTGTGTAGAATGACTGTTGTTGTGAAGAAGAGAAAAATAGTAAAATCAGAGAAAAAGACCAAATGATGGAAGCTGAAGGAGGAAGAATGTTGTGAGAAATTCAGAGAGGAGCTGTTAAAGGCTCTGGGTGGTAAGACCTCCACCATAACCCTCAGCACTGGCTCTCCTCAAGGATGTGTGTTGAGCCCTCTTCGGTTCACTCTGCTCACACATGATTGTGCAGCCACCCATCCAGGCTGTCATATTGTAAAGTTTGCAGATGATACAGCTGTGGTGGGATGCATCACAAACAATGATGAGTCCAGCTACAGGCAGGAGGTGGAACACCTGGAGAGCTGGTGCAAGGACAATAACCTTCACATAAATGTGAAGAAGACAAAGGAGATGATTGTGGACTTCAGAAGGAACAAACAAACCCACACCCCACTGAACATAAGTGGATCTGCAGTGGAAGTGGTCTCCAGCTACAAGTACTTGGGTGTACACTTGAATGATAACCTCAGCTGGACCAACAACACCACCAGCCTGATCAAAAAAGGTCATCAGAGACTCTACTTCCTCAGACGGCTGAGATGAGCTGGTCTGAGTAGCCCGGTCCTCACCTCCTTCTACAGGTGTGCAGTGGAGAGCATCCTGTGCTCTAGCATCAATGTGTGGCATGGAGGCTGCACGGCTGCAGAAAGAAAAGCTTTACAGAGAGTGGTGAAGGCTGCACAGAGCTCTGTCAGTCTCCCCACTATCACAGACATTTACACCTCCAGATGCAGGAAGAGGGCCACCTGCATCATGAAAGACCCCACTCACCCAGCACACACACTTTTTGCCCCACTCCCCTCAGGAAGGAGGTTGAGGAGCATCAAATGTAGAACCACTAGACTGAGGAACAGCTTCTACCCTGAGGCTGTTAGACTCATGAATAAATAATTCATTCATTCAACCTTTATTTATACAGGCTAGCCTCGTTGAGTCACGGGGACTCATTTACAAGAGGGACCTGTCTCACTCACACCAAACAACCATCCACTCTCACACTCACACCTAGGGTCAATTTAGAGTCACCAATCAGCCTAACAAGCATGTTTTTTGGTCTGTGGGAGGAAACCGGAGTACCCGGAGGAAACCCACGCATGCACGGGGAGAACATGCAAACTCCACCCAGAAAGGCCCCGGACCGGGATTTGAACCGGCAACCTTCTCGCTGAGAGGCAGCAGCTCTACCAGTTGTGCCACCGTGCTGCCCCACGAATAATATAATAATAAGAATAATCACTGCAAAATGTCACAATGTGCTGATGCTGATTTGTTTTCTTGTTGCTGTGTTCATCTGTGACCATTTGCTCATACAGACTCATGTTCATGCGGCTGTTTGTAATGATTTTTTTCTATTACATTAGTGCTTAGTGTATTTCTGGTTGATGTTTTTCTTAGTTAATCCTAGTTGTTATTACTGTTTTTCTCTTACATTTTGTTGTTGAATGTAACTGGGACCCTGTGTACATAATCTCGTTTCATCACATGTACCACATGCGGTGCAAATGACAATAAAGATTCTCTGACTCTGACTCTGACTCTGAAAGAGCTTCCAAGTGATTGGGCTACTACAGCAACATCAATTAGAGAGACGGCTAAGAAGGTACTCGGTGTCTCATCTGGAATGAGAAGGGATGACAAAGAAACCTGGTGGTGGACTAATAAGGTGCAGGATGCCGCTCAAAGAAATATATTAGCCAAGATGAAATATGACAGTGAGATGACTGAAGAGAAGAGACGGGGATATAAGGAGATGGGACGTAGAGCAAAGAGGGAAGTAGCTAAGGCAAATCAGAGTTTGTATGATGAGTTGTATGTGAGACTGGACACTAAAGAGGGCTAGAAGGACTTGTACCGATTGGTGAGACAAAGGGATCAGGCTGGAAAGGATGTGCAACAGGTTAGGCTTATTAAAGAAAGGAATGGTAATGTTCTAACAAGTGTGGAGAGTGTGACGGGAAGATGGAAAGAGTACTTTGATGAGCTACTGAATGGAGAGAATGAAAAAGAAAAAAGAGTAGAGGTCATAGAAACTGTGGACCAGGAAGTGGGGAAGATTAGGGAGGGTGAAGTCCGGAAAGCTCTGAAAAGAAAGGGAAGGCAGTAGGACCTGATAACATACTAGTTTACATTTGGAAATGTCTTGGAGAGATGGCTGTGAGGGTTTTGACTCAAATATTCAATGGCATATTTGATGGTGAGAAAATGCCCGAGGAATGGAGATGAAGAGTGCTAGTGCCCATTTTTAAGAACAAGGGTGATGTACAGAGCTGTAGCAACTACAGGGGAATTAAGTTGATGAGACATTTAATGAAGATCTGGGAGAGAGTTGTGGAAGCAAGACTTAGACAAGGGGTGACTATCTGTGAGCAGCAGTATGGTTTCATGCCAAGAAAGAGTACCAGATATGCCATCTTTGCTTTGAGAATGCTGATGGAGAAGTACAGAGAGGGTCAGAAAGAACTCCATTGTGTATTTGTGGATTTAGAAAAAGCATATGACAGAGTGCCAAGAGAGGAAGTGTGGTATTGCATGAGGAAATCTGGAGTGGCAGAAAAGTATGTTAGACTGGTAGAGGATATGTATGAGGACAGCAAGACAGTGGTGAGATGTGCTGTAGGAGTGACAGATAGCTTCAAGGTGGAGGTGGGAGTGCATCAAAGATTGGCTCTGAGCTACTTCTTGTTTGTTGTGGTGATGGACCTACAAACAGATGTGGTGAGGCAGGAATCCCCATGGACTATGATGTTTGCAAATGACATTGTGATATGTGGTGAGAACAGGGAACATGTGGAAGACAACTTGGAGAGGTGGAGGTATGCACTTGAAAGAAGAGGAATGAAAGTCAGCCGTAGTAAGACAGAGTACATGTGTGTGAATGAGAGGGAGGCTGGTGGAACAGTGAGGCTACAAGGAGCAGAGGTCACAAAGGTGCAGGACTTCAAGTACTTGGGGTCCACTATGCAGGAAAATGGGGAATGTGGCAAAGAGGTGAAAAAGAGAGTCCAGGCAGGATGGAATGGAAGGAGAAAAGTTGCAGGAGGGATTTGTGACAAAAAGGTGTCAGCAAAGGTCAAAGGAAAAGTTTACAAGACAGTGGTGAGACCAGCTATGTTGTATGGTCTGGAGACAGTGTCATTGACAAAAAGACAGGAGAAGGAAGTGGCAGAAATGAAGATGCTGAGGTTCTCCTTAGGAGTGACAAGGATGGATAAGTGTCATGATCCACCCAGCCTTGACAATAAGATTAGGAATGAGATCATCAGAGGTACAGCACATGTTAAACAACTGGGAGATAAAGTTAGGGAGGCCAGACTGAGATGGTTTGGACATGTCCAGAGGAGGGACAGTGGGTACGTATATTGGTAGAAGGATGTTAGTAATGCAGCTGCCAGGAAACAGACAGAGGAAGGCCAAAGAGGAGATACTGTATATGGATGCAGTTAGAGAGGACATTGTTGTAGTTGGAGTGAGGACAGAAGATGCAGAGGACAAAGTGAGGTGGAGGAGGATGAGATGCTGTGGTGACCCCTGAAGAGGGAAAAGCCGAAAGAAGAAGATTCTAAATGATAAATTTAAATTTAATGTTGATAACAATTAACTTTTTTTTAATTCATTTCCAAGTAAATTGAACTGTTTTACTGGGAATAGTAGTCAAAATAAACCAACATCAACCTGCATACAGTGTAAATCCAGTCCACATAGCAAATTATGTATTTGAAAACCAAATATGCTTGATGGCACAATAATTAGGGACCATGTATTTTCCTGAGCAACATGTCACCACAATCATTACTGCCATTTGCTGTGCTGAATGTTTAATGAGACTTGAAGGTTATAAATGTATTTGTTCAAGCTTGTATGTGCATAATAGCTTTAGTTATTCTAAAATTTTCTGAGAACATTTAAATTGAAACTACTTCAACATCCATTCATTATTTTCCTTTCCGTGTTGTTTGGGTCATTGGTGCCTTTGTCCATCAGTCACTGTGCGAGAGGCGGGGGCAAGTCCATCACAGGGACACATAGAGACAAATAAGACAAACAACCACTCTCTCACTCGCACCTAGGGACAATTTAGGGTTACCAATCAGCCTAACATGCATGTTTTTGGTCTGTGGGATAACACCGGAGAAAACCCATGCATGTACAAAGAGAACATGGAAACTCCTCTCACTGTTTTCTAATTTCTAGTGTACAACATACCTGTCCTAATTCTTTTTATTTTATTTTATTGCCCTAATCCCAATTTTTTTCTTGAAGCAGCAATTTCAAGTTGAGTGAAATACATTTTAAGTACAAGCTTTTTGTAAGTAACCCTTTAAAACATACACTATGCAAATTGAAGATAAAGAAATATAAACTCAGCGTTTTGTGATCCATTGTACAAACACTTCTTTCCACACGTGTTCTGTAACACATGCTATATCCAGTATAGGCTACATCTTTCATGCTCACACAAAGGCTGGCGCAGCTTTTTTGATTGAAAAGTGTGTGTTCCAAAAGACTGAACTGCTCTCAGACAGCTGTCTCTACACACATTAAACACAAAATTCTTCTCACTACTCAAGAATTGCTTTGTTCTTTCTCACTTCTCTCCATCTGACTCTTTCCCTTTCCCTCCTTTTCTACTGCCGCTAGCTGTGCGAGAGTCAATCTTTCATCCCAAGGAGTGAAACACCAGTTCTCAAGGTACGGGTAACAAGAATAAAACTGCAAGGCATCTAAAAGCTCTGCTCTATTGTCCACCACGAGGCAGAATGAAAAGCAATTTGTTGTGGTTTGAGGGTTTGAATCAGGAAAGGAAAGCAGCTGCAGCTCTGTCTGCCAAAATTTCATTTCTTTCTGCACACATTGACAGAAAGTTCAACAATTACTGCAGAGCTCTGACTTAAAATCTGATTAGCATGGACCCAGATGATAATGGCTTTTACATGCAATTACAGCAAAGAGGGAACTGCTCAGTGTGTGGAAATAATAGAGCACAAGAATGAGACAATTGTTTGGTCATGTCAGTTGCTTCTAGACAACCCAGTTGTCTCTTATTATAATATTTTATATTAGCACAGGCCTCCATGAAACAGCAAATCATGTGGAGGAATTTAATTGCAACAAAAAAAAGTATACAGTACATTATTTTATTTTATTGGTTTCAGTTAGCAACAGGCCACAAGAGTGTGACTGTTTTGGAGAGAGTTATAGTTGCACTGATTATGGAATTAATTATTCCTTCTTTTTTTTTCCGGCTGCTCCCTTCTTCAAGGTTTGCCACAGCAATCTAACTCGCATAAAGACTTGGCAATTTATTTTTTGCTGGATGCTCTTCCTGAAGCAACTACAGACCACTAAGCTACTGTAGATCCCTCTGTGTGGAGCAGAGAGCTGTATTCTAGGTCCCCCAGGGGAGCAGCTGGTGGAGGTTAAGGACCTTGCTCAAGGGTGCAGAGTGAGGCAAACAACCTTTCCCACTCACATTTTGATGTTGTTGGTCTGGGGAGTTGAACCAGCAACATTCCAATCACAGGCCCACTTTCTCTAACCTCTTCGCCACAACTCCTCGAAATTAATTATTCCATCTAATAAATGGAAAATGTATTTTGTTTTAAATTCAAACAGCTGCATCATAAATCATATTACAGGTAAATGTTATTGTTTTAACATGCTAATGTTTTTATTAGCTTTGATCATTTTAATGTACCCAGTCATCTGTAAATGTTTAATATAACTGTAACATGCATTCTCAGTTGTCCCCATCCATTGTTTTTAAAACAGTTTTCCCAGTAAACTTTAGTGGTGGTAGTGTGTGTGCAATGTTATCCAGCAGTTTGGTTTTTCATTTACTTTTACTCTGGTTAGCTTGTAGGTTAGCTAGCATGAGAATAAAATAAAAAATACAATTTCAGACTAAGACAACTGCAAGGAGAAAGTGGAAACAGAAGTGGTAATTTTTAAAGATACAATACCCTGAAAACACCTGGGAGCTGATACGGTTCTGTTGTTTCTGTTTTCTTGCACTTCTGTTTTCTGTGTCATCTTCCACAGCTGATCCTTATTCTAATCACCCCAGGTGCTCCTCACTGTCTCATTAGTGTCAGTATTTAGACTGTGTGTTTTCACTCCTTTGGTATCCGGGCTTTGTCCTTCCATGGTGTAATGGGCTTTGTCTGCTCCACCTTCCCTGCCATCTTTAAAGTAAGTGTTGCTGCCCCGTCAGCATTTTGGTTTTGTTGAATAAATCATTATTTTCACCAAGGAGTTCTCCTGCTTTCCTGCGTGTGGGTTCGAACCAAAACTGCAGATCATGACAGGAGCAAGCAGTTATTACTGAGCTGCAAACCAGTTGATGCATGTTGACCCTGGCTAATCTCATCCCTAGCACACATTCAACCTTGTGTACAACAGACTTGAAATTTGATGAGGAGAACATATAAGGTCTCAATGAGGGTCTAGGGTATTTATGTTCCCTTATCAGTCAGTCCACTCAGTGCAACATATGACTTTGGGAGTTGTGCCGCCGTGCGGTTCACCTGAAGTAAAATACAATCACGCCTTTTCTAAAGGCAGGTGGGCGTCAGCGTCAGCAATGAGGCCCCGTCCTCTTTGCATAAAAGGGGCTGACACCCCACCTTCATTCTTTTTTGCACTTCACCTCGCTTCACACCTGAACTTTGCAGGACTCTCTGTGACTGGATCGCTCGACTGGAGGTGAGCTCGCTCCCTGCCCTGAGCATTACAGAGAACTTTCCTGTGAGCACTTGGGTTAGCGGAGGCTAACCCAGTGTCGTCGACTTAACTTTCGAGTTTTTTTCTTCTGCTCTTTTCGCAGCTCAGCTACGAGACGCTAACTGCGCCACTCTACCTGCATAGCTAATGGCTGCGGGCTAACTACAGAGAGCAGCTCGACGTGAGGACATCTTCGCCATGGTTAGCAGACGGCTAACTGGCTACAACTCAACGTCTCTTCTCAGCCATGGCTCCGGAGTAGAGCAAGAGGAATTCAAAGAACTCCAACAAAAACAGCAGGCAAGTGAGCCCCGGCTCCCGAGCCTGCCCCAGCGGATGTGGTTATTCCCTCTAAGCTGCGGACACCCACAAGGCCTGTCCCGTCTGCTTTGGGATGCTACACGCGAAAACTGCTTTGGACTCTTCCGAATCCTGCCCTAACTGCAACCAGCTACGTGAGACAGAGAGATGGAGGCACATGGACTTTGTGGTCAAAGCCATGGGCGGCTCTACCACAGCGCGGGAACCGCTCCCAGATGAATCGCTCACTCCAACTGCGGAGCTTGAGGCTGTTGAATTGGAGGACAGCTGTCAAGCCGACTGGGGAGGAAGCATGGATGTGGTGGCCCCGCTCGGGGACTCCATCAACGAGTTCAACATGAGGGACTTGTTGCGAGCAGATGAGCTCTTGCTAACAGCCTCGGGTGAGCTAACTGACGACGAAGCCGACAATGAGGACGAAGGAGAAGATGAGGACTTCTCCCAGATCCCCGCGGCAGGTCAACCAGAGACTGATATGTCTGTCCCCGTTCTGTTCGAGCTATGTCCCAGAGCAACGGACACATTGCGGATAACTTGGCCAGAACCCCCACTTCGACAACAGGTAACTAGGTTGGCGGGGAATTTCTTCTTTGCCAAGCAGCAGTCAGCCACG
Organism: Garcialebias charrua; assembly: GCA_038048925.1. Taxonomy (NCBI): domain Eukaryota; kingdom Metazoa; phylum Chordata; class Actinopteri; order Cyprinodontiformes; family Rivulidae; genus Garcialebias; species Garcialebias charrua. The sequence goes on along the minus strand of JBBPBX010047762.1, from coordinate 10,432 downwards.
AGGCACAGGATGCCTATTTTCCCAACTTCCAGATGGAGCTGACTCACACCTGGGCTGAACCCAGGGCTCCACTGACTTCGCCTCTCTCTCAGTTCCTGGACGTTGCCGGAATGGAGGCAGCTAGCATGGCCAACATTCCCCAGATGGAGGATACGTTGGCAGCACATTTAGCCCCCAGAACTTCAGGCTCCAGACCAACTCTACCTAGCAAGGCCTGCCGTGTGTCAGCCTCCCAGCTCGAAAAGTGTTACAGAGGGTAAGGCTTCGTGGTCCGCGTCATGAATGCTTCAGCTATGATGCAGGCATACTTGGCGGAAAAACTCCAGGAGCTCCAGCAGACCTCCAACAAAAAGAAAGCGGCCGACTTTCTGGAGGAGGCCTGCAAGGCAACAGACTTTGCTCTTTGCCTCGTGGGGACAGCCGCCATCGCTCAGGGGAGGAGTATGGCCGAGATTATCATCGCTCAGCGCCATTTCTGGCTAACGCTGACAGACCTGCCAGAGGTCCAACGGAACCTGTTCCTCCATAGGGTTGGGCATCGAGAATCGAGAATCGTTCGGAACCGGGACTAACTGTCCAGTTTTCCCGGAATCGTTCAAAATATTAATTTGCGATTCCTATGTTCGATGCTAATACGCCGACCGGAAGTAGCCGCCAGCCGCCGAAAACCAACGAAGAAGAATCCACCGGAAGTGTGCATCCGTGGCGTGGTCGAAAGCGTGGCTTAACTTTAATAAAATGACCAGTCAGGTCAGTGCAGCACTTGCAATAATTTTTTATCATGCAAAGGAGGGTGGAGAAGTAAAATAGTGTCCCGTCTTTGACGCGCTCCACCGGATTATTTTCGCTTCGTGTCCGACCGGAAGTACAGAGTGGTCCGTCTGTAAAACACTCCGCCGGACTTTCGCTACCTCTTCTCCGTCTCTATTAGGTAAATAAAACTATAAACTACGTCTCATACCAACATTAAGGCAGCTAACAAGTCATACTCCGCTTAAAGCGGTAAGTAAGCTCAAATACAAACACAATGCTAACGTTGGCTCATATTTTTTTCTTAGACAAACAACCTGAAATGGCTCCACGGTGTTCACCAGTGTCCAAGGTAAATACGTCAGTGTAACTGAATGAAGAGTACCACAGAACAGTTACAGCATATGTTGTGAAAAGGTTGCGTCACTTTTCAGATGTGGATTCAACTCCTGCCATGAATTGCACTTACATTGAATTCAGACACATAACTACTATAGTTAAGCAAATCCAACACTTATCAACATTCTTAATCCATTTAAAGTTCTCTGTGTCTTTTAAAATGTTTTAATGTCTCTATTTCATTATTATACAATTGCTGTTTTATGTTCTCTTTCATTCCATTATGAGTGAATGTTACAGTTTGAAGAATTATTGAATAGGTTAGTTAGGCAATAACAACAGAGCTAATAATTGTACACATTCTTAATCTTAAAAATGATTTAATCATCTCTTTTTAATACTGATAAACCTGTTGTTTGTTTAGGAACCTCCCTGCAGTCTGTCCAGAAAGTCTCCACTGGAGGAGCTTTTTGCTGAAGAAGAGGCACAGAACATAGTGTCACAGCTTCATGTTCATGAAGAAACAAATGGAGAGAGGGCTGCAGATACCAGGACATCCCACCAGCCGTTCTGTCTGAGGACCCTGCTGCTGGTGGAACCAGGTTAGCCCATCAGTGGGAGCTCAAACAGAAGTTCAAATTATTTCATCCTGAAAGAACTCTGGCTAACTACTGTTGCTCTTTTATAACATGGAGTTAAACTCAAAGTAGTCTCCTCAGATAAATAGTGTTACCATTATTTTTATATTAAAGTTTCTGTTAACTTATTATTTTTATATTAAAGTTTCTGTTAACTTATTATGTTTATATTTGATTGTTTCTGTTCAGTGCCCTGAGACAACTTGTGACTTGAAGCTATACAATATAAATAAACTGAACTGAATTGAATTGACATGTCTTTTTTTTAACCCCACCTACAAAAAGAATCGGAATCGAGAATCGAAAAGAATCAGAATCGAAACGAAGAATCGGAACCTGAATCGCTCAAATTCAAACGATGCCCAACCCTATTATTCCTCCATCATTCCATTGAGCCCATGGGGCTTTTCGGTGGTGCTCTCAAAAGGATTCAAAGCAGACTGGAACAGAGAAGGAAACGGGCCGAGGCCTTGTGTGAGGGGATGTCCAGAAAGCTTTTCGTGCAGCCAAGAGATGCTAGTGGACACAAGGGCGCACAGCTTCGTCACCACTCGACCACACGCCGTCCCCCACGGAAATGGCCGACGCTCGACGGAGAACAACGGCCAAAGCCCGCCGCAGGGCCGTCCTAGGCTGGCTAGGCCTGGGGAAGGCACAGATTTGTCCCACGTCAGATAGGTCCACCGAGGTCTTCCTCAACAAACAGGGACTGAAAGCAGAAGTCGGCCTGATGTAGGGTCGACTCGCTATTTTTTAGGTGCTCCCATCCACGTGGAAAAAGGGGAGACCGAACTTTTAAAGCCATACTTTGCGTGTAAAAAGCCATGTTTATCTGGTGTGAATTATGTGTGCACAAAAAAATCACTCAAATGTTGGTGTAATAAAGACATGTTCTTTAAGCACAACAATAAAGTATCAAGAGCACTTAGTGTCCTATGTGTCGACTAAAAAAAAACAGTACCTTTTTTATGCAAATCGTGTCAAATGAGGGGGAGCAGCATTCATACATGTCCACCTTGACCCTCTTGAGACACGAACAGTCGGGGCAGACAATGAGTCCCTGCTGGGAGCCATAGGTCTGTCAACACCAGACAGACACTCCGGCTACCGCAGAGGGACAGGTAAGTCTGCCAGAGGGTGAACGAGAGGGGGCCATTCACCCCCTTCCCATCCCCTTGATACACAAACATCACAGAATACACGTTTTCCAGACTGAGCGCACATGCTGGCACCTGGAACGCATGAAAACCAAGCACGTGGGTCATGTCCACTGTCGCCCAAGGTCTCCGGCTGCAGTTCTACAAGCGGCCACCTCCTTTCACAAGGGTGCTGTGTCTTCCATAAGCCCAAACCGTGCTCATGTCTTAATAGACGAGATCTCAACCATGATGCAGAAAGGAGTGATCAGAGTGGTCCCTGCTCACATTATAAAAAAGGGCCATTTCAGCAAGTATTTCCTGGTCTCAAAACGGGATCAGGGCTTGAGGCCCATCTTGGACCTCAGGGGTCTGAACAGAAGAATAAAAACATACAAATTCAGGATGTTAACAATAGGGTTGGGCATTGTTTGAATTTGAGCGATTCCGGTTCCGATTCCGATTCTTCATTTCGATTCCGATTCTTTTCGATTCTCGATTCCGATTCTTTTTGTAGGCGGGGTTTAAAAAAAGACATGTCAATTCAGTTAAGTTTATTTATACTCTATAGCTCCAAGTCACAACAGAAGTTGTCTCAGGGCACTGAACAGAAACAATCAAATATAAAAATAATAAGTTAACAGAAACTTTAATATAAAAATAATAAGTTAACAGAAACTTTAATATAAAAATAATGGTAACACTATTTATCTGAGGAGACTGCTTTGAGTTTAACTCCATGTTATAAAAAAGCTACAGTAGTTAGCCAAAGTTTTTTCAGGATGAAATAATTTGAACTTCTGTTTGAATACTTTTTCCTTTTTGTTAAATTTACTATGAATTTCTCACAGGGCAGATTAGAGCCATCATAGAGGACTCACCAACATATACTGTATTATTATTATTATTATACATATAAATGGTAAATGGTAAATGGAGCTTATTTATATAGCGCTTTCCAGCCCCCTGTGAGGAGCCCCAAAGCGCTTTACAATACCAACCATCCACCCATTCATTCAGACATTCATACACCAGTAGTGGTAGCCTGCCTTGCAAGGCGCCATCCAGACCTACCGGGAGCAACTCGGGGTTAAGTGTCTTGCCCAGGGACACAACGACACATGGTGGGCGGATGCGGGATTCGAACCTCCAACCTTCCGATCAGGAGTCGACTGCCATTACCACTGCACCACTGTAATATTGTCCAGTGTCTGATGCTGCAGTCATGTTACTGAGCTCCCACTGATGGGCTAACCTGGTTCCACCACCAGCAGCAGGGTCTTCAGACAGAACGGCTGGTGGGATGTCCTGGTATCTGCAGCCCTCTCTCCATTTGTTTCTTCATAGACATGGAGCTGTGACATTACATTGTGCCTCTTCTTCAGCAAAAAGCTCCTCCAGTGGAGACTTTCTGGACAAACTGCAGGGAGGTTCCTAAACAAACAACAGGTTTATCAGTATTATCAGTAAAAAGAGATTATTAAATCATTTTTAAGACTGAGAATGTATACAATTATTAGCTCTGTTGTTATTGCCTAACTAACCTATTCAATAATTCTTCAAACTGTGACATTCACTCACAATGGAATGAAAGAGAACATAGAAATTATATAATAATGAAAACTAGAGACATTAAAACATTTTAAAAGACACTGAGAGAACTTTAAATGGATTAAGAATGTTAATAAGTGTTGGATTTGCTTAACTAGTGATGTGTCTGAGTGCAATGTAAGTGCAATCCATGGTTGAATTGAATCCACATCTGAAAAGGGATGCAACCTTTTCACAACATATGCTGTAACTGTTCTGTGGCATTCTTCATTCAGTTAAACTGACGTATTTACCTGACAATGGTGAACACTGTGAAGCCATTTCAGGTCGTTTGTCTAAGAAAACAATACGAGCTAACGTTAGCATCGTGTTTGTATTTGAGCTGACTTGCCGCTTTAAGTGGAATATAACTTGTTAGCTGCCTTAATGTTGGTATGAGATGTAGTTTATAGTTTAATTTATTTACCTGATGGAGCCTGATGGAGCCGGAGAACGTAGTGAAAAGTCCGGCGGAGCGTTTTGCAGACGGACTACTGTTACTTCCGGTCGGACACGAAGTGAAAATAAATAATCCAGTGGAGCACGTCAAAGATGAGACACTATTTTACTTCTCTCCTTTGCATGCTAGAAAATTATTGCAAGTGCTGCACTGACCTGACTGGTCATTTTTATTAAAGTTAAGCCACGCTTTCGATCATGGGTGCACACTTCCAATGGATTCTTCTTCGGTGTTGGCGGCTACTTCCGGTCGGCTAACTAGCATCGAACATAGGAATCGCCAATTAATATTTTGAACGATTCTGGGAAAACCGGACAGTTAGTCCCGGTTCCAAATGATTCTTGATTCTTGATGCCCAACCCTAGTTAACAATCAGACAAGTCATCCACTTGGTTCGACTGAGAGATTACTTCTGCACGGTGGATCTGAAAGACGCTTTCTTCCACGTGAGCATCCTGCCCAGCCACAGAAAATATCTCTGCTTTGCCTTCGAGGGCACCGCATTCGAGTTTTTGGCAATGCCTTTTGGCCTGAAAACAGATATGGATCAACAAAAAAATGCAACCTGCCCCCCTCGACGAACGAGGGGGATATTGATTGGCCTAGAGTGCATGAAGGCTCTGGAGCCATGGAAAGCTTCCACAGTCTTCAGCAAAGGCGTCATGCTGGGGAGGGTGTTGTCACGAGTCCTGGTCACCACAGACGCATCAAAACTGGGTGGGGAGTAGGGTTGGGCATCGTTTGAATTTGAGCGAATCCGGTTCCGATTCCGATTCTTCGTTTCGATTCCGATTCTTTTCGATTCTCGGTTCCGATTCTTTTAGTAGGCGGGGTTACAAAAAGACGTGTCAATTCAATTCAGTTCAGTTTATTTATACTGTATAGTTCCAAGTCACAACAGAAGTTGTCTCAGGGCACTGAACAGAAACAATCAAATATAAAAATAATAAGTTAACAGAACCTTTAATATAAAAATAATGGTAACACTATTTATCTGAGGAGACTACATTGAGTTTAACTCCATGTTATAAAAAAGCTACAGTAGTTAGCCAGAGTTATTTCAGGATGAAATAATTTGAACTTCTGTTTGAATTTAATGCTATGAACTTTTTCCTTTTTGTTACATTTACTATGAATTTCTCACAGGGCAGATTAGAGCCAACATGAAGCACTTTGGTGTGGACTTGTTCCTGTTGAAAGTGCTTTATAAATAAAATGGTATGGTATGGTAACATGGAGGACTCACCAACATATATTATTATTATACATATAATATTGTCCAGTGTCTGATGCTGCAGTCATGTTACTGAGCTCCCACTGATGGGCTAACCTGGTTCCACCACCAGCAGCAGGATCTTCAGACAGAACAGCTGGTGGGATGTCCTGGTATCTGCAGCCCTCTCTCCATTTGTTTCTTCATGGACATGGAGCTGTGACATTATGTTGTGCCTCTTCCTCAGCAAAACGCTCCTCCAGTGGAGACTTTCTGGACAGACTGCAGGAAGTTCCTAAACAAACAACAGGTTTATCAGTATTATCAGTAAAAAGAGATTATTAAATCATTTTTAAGACTGAGAATGTATACAATTATTAGCTCTGTTGTTATTGCCTAACTAACCTATTCAATAATTCTTCAAACTGTGACATTCACTCATAATGGAATGAAAGAGAACATAAACAGAAATTATATAATAATGAAAACTAGAGACATTAAAACATTTTAAAAGACACAGAGAACTTTAAATGGATTAAGAATGTTAATAAGTGTTGGATTTGAGTGCAATGTAAGTGCAATCCATGGTTGAATCCACATCTGAAAAGGGATGCAACCTTTTCACAACATATGCTGTAACAGTTCTGTGGCACTCTAAAGTTACTGACGTTTTTACCTTGGACGCTGGTGAACACTGTGAAGCCATTTCAGGTCGTTTGTCTAAGAAGAAAAAATACAAGCTAACGTTAGCATCGTATTTGTATTTGAGCTGACTTACCGCTTTAAGCGGAGTATAACTTGTTAGCTGCCTTAATGTTGGTATGAGATGTAGTTTATAGTTTATTTATTTACCTGATGGAGCCGAAGAGGTAGCGATTAGCGAAAAGTTCGGCGGAGCGTTTTGCAGACGGACCACTCTGTACTTCCGGTCGGATACGAAGCGAAAATAATCCGGTGGAGCGCGTCAAAGACGGGACACTATTTTACTTCTCCACCCTCCTTTGCATGATATAAAATTATTGCAAGTGCTGCACTGACCTGACTGGTCATTTTATTAATTAGTACGCTTTCGATCGCGGAATGCACACTTCCGGTGGATTCTTCTTCGTTGGTTTTCGGCGGGGCTACTTCCGGTCGGCTAACTAGCATCGAACTTAGGAATCGCAAATTAATATTTTGAACGATTCCGGGAAAACCGGACAGTTAGTCCCGGTTCCGAACGATTCTCGATTCTCGATGCCCAACCCTAGTGGAGAGGTCTCTGCAGAAACCAGTATGCCCAAGGGGTCTGGAACCAGCAGGAGGCCAAGCTCCACATAAATTTCCTGGAACTCGGAACAGTGTTTTTGTCTCTGAAACACTTTTACAGGAAAGGGCTGGTTGTACAACAACATGTCCTGATAAAATCAGACAACAGGACCAAAGTCTCCTACATCAACAGAGAAGGCGGGACAAGGTCCCAACCCCTCCTTAGGTTGACACAGAAAATGCTCACGTGGTACAGCTCCCGGATCTTGTCGCTTAGGGCGACCCACATCCCTGGTGAGCTGAATCACGGGGCAGATGCCCTCTTAAGGGGGCCCCTCCTTCTCTCGGAGTGGCGGCTGAACCCACGCATCGTGGATCAGGTCTGGGCACGATAGAGGAGGGCCAACATAGATCTGTTCGCTTGCAGCAACAACACGCACTGTACCCTGTATCAATCAATAAGGGAGACAGATGCACCGCTGGGGACAGATGCCCTGACGTACAACTGGCCAGAGAGGAGGCTGTATTATGCATTTCCACCTGTTCCCCTGATTCAGGCAACACTGGAACGTGTACGCCAGGGGGCTCTCTCACTAATACTGATAGCCCCCAGGTGGCCGCAGAAAGCATGGTTCCCAGAGGTGATTTCACTGCTGGAGGGGACACCATGGCAGCTGCCCCTCCCACCAAGGGACCTGCTGACCCAGGCCCATGGGCAGATCCTTCATCCACGCCCAGAACTGTGGCAGCTCTGGGCCTGGCTGCTGAAAGGGACCGGTTAATGGCCTCCGGACTACCTAGTAATGTGGTAAACACAATACAGGGAGCGAGAGCACAGTCTACTCAGACTCTCTACGCTCGCAAGTGGCGTGTTTTTGAGGTCTGGTGTCTAGAGAGGAATATTATTTCATATTCCTGTGACTTAGTCCAGCTCCTCACCTTTCTACAGGACCTGCTGGAGAAGGGCCGCTCTTTCTCCACCATTAAGGTCTTTTTGTCAGCCATCTCGGCATGCCACGAGGGCTGGGGAGGTAAATCACCTGGTGCCCACCCTCTCATGATACGATTCATGAAGGGCGTGCTGAGGAAGAGACCTCCAAGCAGGACTTTGGCCCCCCAGTGGGACCTACAATTAGTCCTGGATGCTTTATGTGAGCCTCCATTTGAGCCTCTTAGCAGCATTAAGATAGATTTTTTATCTTATAAAACTGCATTGCTCTTAGCTCTGTGCTTAGCAAAATGCGTGGGTGACCTCCACGCATTATCTGTGCATCCAATGTGTACCAGATTTGCCCCAGACGGGTCAAAGGTCACCCTGCGTCCAAACCTTGTATATGTGCCAAAAGTACCAACTTTATTACCAGAAGTCTGGATTTTGAGCTGTCAACCTTTCCTCCTCCCCCTGTTCTAACTGCAGAACAGAGGCGGCTGAACGCGCTCTGCCCTGTTAGGGCCCTGAGCGCCCACATGGAGATAACCAACAATTGGCGAAAAACAAACCAGTTGTTTGTGTGTTTTGCTACTCCTGCTGCTAGCAGAGCCCTGTCAAAACAGTGCCTCTCACACTGGGTGACTGAGGCCATTAAGAGGGCATACAGCTGCAAAGGTAAGCAGGTACCCTCTGGGGTACATGCTCACTCAACCCGAGGCCTATCCATTTCCTGGGCATTATTCAGAGGTGTACCTGTAGCAGATATATGTGCAGCTGCTAACTCGATATCATCAAACACGTTTGTGAAACACTACAGTTTAGATGTCACAGCATGTGACATAACTCAGGCTGTTCTCTCTACCACAGAGTAAAGAGCAGCTGGTGCCTGTAGTCTAAGGCATAAGTTCTCACAAGCATGCATTTTCAGAGCATTTCCAGGGCGTGATTGAATTACGTTCCCATAGTCGAGTGGACTGACTGATAAGGGAACTGAAAGTTATGCACCATAACTCATGTTCCCTGAAGGAAGGGAACGAGGTGCAACATATGTTTGCCATTTCAATGCTCAAGCTCGGTGAAGTGCACCCTGAGAATGAAGGTGGGGTGTCAGCCCCTTTTATGCAAAGAGGGCGGGGCCTTATTGCTGACACTGACACCCACCTGCCTTTAGAAAAGGCGTGATTGTATTACTTCGGGTGAACCGCGCGGCGGCGCAATTCCCATAGTCATATGTTGCACCTCGTTCCCTTCCTTCAGCGAACATGAGTTAAGGCCCCGGTATAGCTCTGCGTTCGGTCGAATGCTGCTCCGTGCGCGCGCATTCGCCCGTACAGCTCTGTGTTCATTGTCGCGTTCATTCTCGCGTTTTCGCTCCAAATTCTTGACGTCATTTGAGAAGCCACAGCGCAGAGCATTCGCTGATTGGTCATTTGCTGACACGCTTACTGAATTGATTGACAGGTCGGGGGGAGGAAAAAAAGGCGAGCCGGCAGCTTCAGCGCAGCGGTGTTCTGTGTTTATATCTTATTAAAAAGTTCTAAAAAAAAAAAAACAGGGAGCGCTGGTCCTGCAGCCCACAGCCCACCAGGAAATCTGCAGAACCTCGCGCAGCCACGTAGGACCCGAGTTTAATTCGCTCGTGACAAATTCATTCATTTCCTCATCATTTCAGTCATGGAGTCAACGGAGGAGGAAGCGATCACTTGACTTTTGGCAAAAAAACTAAAGAAAAGGCCAGATCAGGGATGAAGAAGAGGAATTTAATACATTTGTGTCACATACAAAACAGTCCGGCGCCGGGCAGTTTATTGTGAGACAACGCGCCTCGCGTTCGCGGTCGTAAAATTTGAGCTTGGCGCGTACATGCCCTGCAGGGGTATGCTTGTGCCTCTGCATACGTACGGCGTAGAGTGGCGTACGGTCAAACGCAGAGCTATACCGGGGCCTTTATGGTGCATAACTTTCAGGTATTAAGTTTTTAATTTTAGTTTTTATTTATGTTGGTCAAAGACAGGAATATATTCATTTTTCTTTAAGCTTTTCCATTTATATTGGCCTCCACAGCAAGTCATCCTTACCATCTCACTCTGTCCTCTGTGTCCTTTGTCCTCCAACTTCATATATGTC